>JAJOZX010012925.1:0-101577 GCA_023014485.1 Bathynomus jamesi
TCATGGTACTCTATTCAGTTCAGATTTTTCGGGCAAACATGTTCATGAACTAATGAACATATGAAGTTAATCAACTCAGCTGCAGATTCAAAGAAGTCTATAAACTAGCAGAATTGATCTTAACAATTCCAAGCACCACTGCTTCAGTTGAACGTTCTTTCTCGGCCCTAAACGATAAACATGCTACCGGGGACGCAAGGACAGGAAAGGCTATGTGGTCTTAGTTTGCTTTCGATAGAAAAAGGGCTGCTAATAGACTTGAAGCAAAGAAGTTCCTTCTATGATGACGTTATTGCTCACTTTTCTTCTCAGAAAAGAAGGCTTGAGTTTATGTATAAATAAAGTCGGTTGAAAGGATGCTGTAGGAAATTGGTGTTAGTTTTTTGATTTTACCTTTGAAGTTAAGTTTCACCTTTTTCTTCCAGTGCTTTGTTTATTCTTAAGAGTGTGGATTACTTATGTTCATATGCTTAGCATATTACACTGCTTATACATGTGAAGCAAAGAAGTTCCTTGTATGAGGACGTTATTGCTCACTATTTTTCACCAAAAAGAAGACTTGAGTTTATGTGTAAATAAGTTCGATGCTTAAAGGAGCCCGTAGGAAATTGGTATTAGATTTTTTACAGTTCACCTAAATTCTTCAAGTGTTTAGTGTAATATTGAGAAGGTGGATTGCGTATGCTTACCATATTACTATTAAAATTTATTAATAATTAAGTTAACATGACTTTCAGTTATTAATTTTACTCCACATGATATTCCGCACACCCAATTCACACAGTCACCATCCGCCACTGATATATATATATATATATATATATATAGATATTATATATATATATATATATATATATATATACTTACTGTAGCTATGGCCAAAAGAGTTGAAATACCTACAAAAAAATTTAAATAAGAGAGATATTAATAGAAATTACCTACGACATCACGGAAATATTTTAAGTATTAATAATAATTATGAATTTAGTAACAATTGTAAAAATTTATGAACTGCCACAAAGATTTCGTGTAATTATCATTTGCTATGTTAGTTTTACAATGTCATACTTTTTCTGAGACCAGTATCCTATATACGATCGAGGTTAACTTTTATATTAAGAAACTCTTACACACTTCATATTTTTAACATTATTTTATACATTATTTTTTTTATACATTATTTTTATCCCTGGGGGATAGGGAATTTAAAGAATTCTTTCCACGTGGTCCCAGTGTGTCGTAAAAGGAGACTTAAAATAAGGGACGGGTGCAGGGAGCTGGAAACCCCTCCCATCTGAATGCGTCTGAATGTGCGTGGATGTGGTCAGGATGATAAGAAGGGAGAGATTGGTGCTGAAGGGTAAGGGTGTGAAGTGGCTTGGGAATGTTCGGGGATAAAGTCTGGGGTTGGGGAGGGGGTAAGGGCAAGGGAGGGGGTAAGGGCAAGGGAGGGGGTAAGGGCAAGGGAGGGGGTTGCGCTTCTGATACGTGATGGGCTATGGGAATGTGTGAAAGAGTGTAAGGAACTGAGTTCAAGGTTGATGTGGGTTAGAATGAAAGGGGGGCAAGAGAGATGGGTGATTGTTAGTGGGTATGAACCTGGGAGTGAGAAAAGTGAAGAGATACAGAATGCGTTCTAGAACGAACTCTGTGAGTGTTTGGGTAGTTTTGATGCGAGGGACTGAGTTGTGCTAGGGGACTTGAATTGAGATTGGGGAATGTGCCAATTGAGGTTATAGTTGTGGCGCATGGGGTGCCTTGTGTGAATGGAAGCGGGGAAAAGTTAGTTGAGTTGTGTCCTGAAAGAGAATTGATAATTGGGAATACATGGTTTCGTAAAAGAGATGTACATAAGTACACGTGGGTGAGTGGTGCCCGAGATGATAGGGCACTATTGGATTATTTGTTGATAACGAGATCTGCTAGGGGAAGGTTGTTAGATGTGAATGTGTTGTGAGGAGTGGCAGGTGAAATATTTGGCCACTTCTTGGTGGAGGCGAAAGTGTTTGTGGTGGGCGTGGAATAAGAGGCGGTAGTGTGCCTGTGCGAGAGGTAATGGAAGTGAATGAACTGAGGAAAAGGGATTGTGAACGGATGCATCAAGAGAGACTGAATGACTCAATGAATATTTAGTGAAGCGGTGCTAAGTATGTGGTGTACAAAAGATTGGGGTTGGACATAAACGACGGGGTATGAATGGTGGAATGTGGAGGCTGAAATGTTGGTGAAGCAAAAGAGGGAGGTACAGTATATGCCCTGTACTTGCAAAGAAGTGTGGGTGATTGGGAAGAGTATAAGAGGAAGAGGCAAGAAGTAAAGAGAAAAGTGCGAGAGCTGAAAGAGAGAGCAAATGAGAGAGGGTATGAGAGTGTCAGAAAATTTCAGGGAGAACAATATGATGTTTTGGAGAGAAGTGAATAGTGTGAGGAAAGTGAGAGGGCAGATGAGCATGACTGTGAAAAGAGTCGATGGGGAAGTGATGATAGATAGAGAAGATGAAGACAAGGTGGAATGAGTATTTTGAGGAACTACTGAACGTGTCGGAAGATAGGGAAGCAGATGTGGTATGTTTGGGCATAAAGTATGTTCATAGTATGAGAGTTGTAGCGAATGGGTTGGTTCGTAGGGAGGAGATGGTGGAGGCCCTAGGGAGGATGAAAGGTGGAAAAACGGTAGGAGTGGATGGGATCGATGTAGAGCTCCTGAAAAAAAGGCGGTGAATGTGGTGTTGATTGGTTAGTGCATCTGTTTAATGTGTGTGTGGAGAGAGGCGAGGTGCCTCAGGACTGGCAGAGTGCATGTATCGTCCCTTTGTATAAAGGAATGAGGGACAAAAATGTATGCGCGAATTATAGAGGAATTAGCCTGTTCAGTGTGCCAGGTAAGGTGTATGGGAAAGTGGCGATTGAAAGGGTGGTGGCATGCACGGAGCAACAGATTGGGAAGGAGCAAGGGGTTCTTAGAAGAGGTTGAGGGTGTATGGACCAAGTGTTTGAGTTGAAGATGTTGTGTGAGGAATACTTGGAGAAAGAAATGGATTTGTATGTGGCGTTCATGGATCTTGAAAAAGCGTATGATAGGGTTGACAGAAAGGCGTTGTGGCAAGTGCTGCAGCTGTATGGAATGCATTGGTCGTTGTTGAATGCGGTGAAAAGTTTGTACCAATAGAGTAGAGCATGTGTGCGTGTGGGAAGAGAGGAGGGTGAGTGGTTTTCGGTGAAAGTGGGTCTACTGCAAGGGTGTGTGATGTCTCCATGGTTGTTTAATGTGTTTATAGACGGGGTGGTGAAAGAGGTGAATGCAAAGGTCAAGGGGAGGGAAGCGGGGGTGAAGTATGTTACGGGGGGAGGTTCTTGGGAAGTGAATCAGATGTTGTATGCGATGATACGGCTCTGGTGGCGGACTCGAGAGAAAAGCTAGAGAGACTGGTAACTGAGTTCGGGAGGGTGTGTGAAAGAAGAAAGCCAAGAGTAAATGTGAATAAGAGTAAGGTTGTGTGGTGCTGTAAAAGGGAGGTTCGTGAGGGACTGAGTGTAAGTTTGTATGGTGAGGAAATTGAAGAAGTGACATGTTTCAGGTGCTTAGGGGTGGATGTGGCGAGGAATGGGACTATGGAGGCAGAGGTGAGTTACACGGTGGAAGAAGGGGCAAAGGTACTAGGTGCCTTAAGAAACGTTTGGAAGGGGAGATCAGTGTCTGTTGGTGCGAAGACAGGTATGAATGAAGGTAAAGTAGTGCCAACAGAGTTGTATGGATGTGAGGCTTAGGTGGTGAATGCGAAGGAAAGGAAAAGAGTGGAAATGAAATGCTTGAGGACGATCTACTTGAGGACGATCTGCTTGAGGACGATCTGTTTGAGGACGATCTGCGGGGTGAGGCAGATTGGTCGTGTGAGAAACACTGTTATCCGTGAGAGGTGTGGGAGTCGAAGGAGTCTTGTGAAGAGAGCAGATGAGAGGGTATTAAAATGGTTTGGGCATATGGAGAGGATGAGTGAAGAGAGGATGGTAAAGAGAATTTACGTGTCGGAGGCGGAGGGGGAAAAGGGGAGGGATAGACCGAAGAGGAGATGGAAGGATGGGGTGAAGGAAGCTTTGGGTCAGCGGGGCCTGGACGTCTGGGAGGGTGAAAGACGCGCGTTGGATACAAAAAAGTGGAGCGAAGTGGTATATGGGGGTCGACGGGCTGGCATTGTGCAACTTCAGGGTGTATGAAGCGGTCTGAGTAAACCTGCGAGGCTGGGATGTGGAATTGTTGTCCTGAAGCAGGTGAATTATTGTCACATCAGCTGAATGAAGTGAATGTGAGCGATTGAGGCGTTTTTTTTTTTAACAAAGATGGATTAGTTTTCCATACAAATTTTACTTAGTATATAAAAACACGATTTTCGAAAATTCTTTTTGAACATTTTTTGGGGAAAAAAAAAAATTTGGAATAAAAGAGAATCTAAAATATAATTTTATACTTGATTTATAGCAGCAATAAATTTTTTCTTTTGTTTGCGATTCTATTTTTACTTTGTCATATATATATATATATATATATATATATATATATAGACCCGTAGGAAAAAATGAAATACGCCCTCCGAGTTCTTTCGAATTCATTTCAACTTCTCTTCGGGGAAAATTCAGATTTTTTGCAGAGGCGTTGAAATGAACTCAAAAATACCCGGAGTGAATTTTTCATTTTTTTTCTGCGGGTTATTTCAAAGTAAAGAGCTCCATGCGTTTAATGTGAATCTAAACCATATATATATATAAAACATAGAACCTATAATAACCATAAATTAATTTTATACGAAGCCTGATGCAAAACGTGTAGCGCAGAGGAGGATTCGTCCCTTTGCGGCAGAACAACCTCTCAAGTACGGCAGAGTATGTCATACTCTCCACCTTTCACTTCAATTTACTGAAGGGTTGCTTGTGCTTCTTCAGATGAAAGCGAGAGATAAAACTAGTTTTGCTCAAAACTATACTTGAAAGGAAATAGTTTAGTTTTGTGGATGGTGTAGTGGTAAGATATCGTACTCGGACGTTGCTCTGCGAACGTGGGGAAAAACTCTTCTCTGCACTGCACGTTTTACCTCAGTCTTCGCCTGTTACATATATATATTATATATATATATATATATATATATATATATATATATATATATATATATATATATATAATTTTCAACCTTTCAAACCTAACCACCCTAACCTGACTTGACCTAACCTAACTGCCGAACCAGCTGTCTGACCAAAAGATGCTCCTGTCTAAAAGCTGGAAACCCTTGTAACAGCTCGTGCCACCCACGCCATACGTGCAAAAACGCATCAAAATAGGTTATGTACTTGCCTGTATATTTCGCTTTAAGCATATTTTGCTTCAAACATAGTTTACAACTGACAGTTTTTTTATTTTGCTTTAAATATAGTTTGCAAATGACAGTTCAACTCAGTTTTTTCTTTGCCTATTTCATGAATAGGCAGAGCGAAATTGCGTATTTCATTAAATAAGCATAACTTTGCTTATTTCAGGAATTTGGCAAATGGCATGCCAATTTCATGAATAAGCAATATTTTGCTTATTTTATGAAAAATGCAATTTCACCCAGGGCCGGATTAAGCATTGTTAGGGCCGGGGGCAATGAATATTTTCGGGCCGGTGTCACTAGAAAAACACTAGAAAAACAATTCTTTACCTGATACATCATACATGAGTGATGTGATCAGCTGACTGGGATCGATCAACAGAAAACGAAACAAAAACAAAGATGTGATTACAGAAAATGTATACTTTGTTCACATAAATGGGATACTAAACCAGGTTTTGTAGAAGCGAAATCTAGAATTTTTTTTTCTTCCTCACGGTCAACCAATTATTTCAACGGTAGATTATAGCGTTTACATAGTTTCTTGGGGTCTGTCAGCATCTTGGGGCCGGTCAGCATCTGGGGCCGGGGACAAATGCCCCCTTTGCCCCCATTATAATCCGCTACTGATTTCACCGATTGCGCTAACATATACATATATTTTTCCCTATCTTTTTATATTTCATAAATGGAAAATTAAAATCATCACAGGGAAAAGTGTTAGGGGTTGGGGAGTGTAGATCTTTCACCCAGTTCTTGACCTTTGTAATGGAATCTGAGAATTTTGAAGTTGGCGTGTTCGGGGTCTATATACTCGTATTACAATTAGTACCATATTTAATTTTTCGACTTTTGCTGCTACTGATTCTACGTAGTTGTTTGAAGTACAGTATATAGCATTTCTGTCATATGTTTTTCGGGTGTATAAATAGCACATCCTCTTTTACGCCTTACTGTTCTGTCGGCTCGGAGTATGTTATAGTTGTCAATTTGTATTTCATTTTTGTCAATACAAAACTCACAGTTTTCACAGTTCGTCTGGCAGTCCTTTAGATGGGTTTCCGTGAGGCGTGCAAAGTCTGCTCTTGTTTCTTGCACGAGCCCTTTCAGGTATGTGACTTTGTCCAGGGAATGGTTTAGTTTAATGCCCTGAATGTTGCTACGATTATTTTTATTTTTTCGCTTTCATTTTTCCCTTTATGTAATTCAGATTCGTTTTCCAATAGTGGTGCACGTTTCGTTGCCTTGTCATCCTCCGAGAATTTTCCTTTCTTTATCTGTTTCGATACCTGTTGTTCCGATATCGCATGTAATGTCTTTCTGTTTTCATTCTTTACGGCTCTCTGATTCCCGGATTTGTCAGTTGGCTTTGTATGTGTTGAATGGTATTTGATAGTTGAATTGTGTTGGCTACATCTAAAAAATTGGTAGCCCCCTTTGTTGCTGGCATTGCCTGCTCACCTGTCGCGTTCCTTTGATGGTGGTGGTAACGGCATTTTTGCTCGTAGTTGCATCTCCCATATCTTGCATACGTTTTGCAGATGGAAGGTGATGGAACTTGACTTTTTTTTCAAATTTACAAAGTTCATTTTTGTATTGGAAGTTACATAAAGTGAGATGTGCATAGATGCATTGTCCATCCCTGTATCTGCAATGACCTTTTGCATATATTTACATATGATTCTGTCTACGTTTCTAGCTCTTGTCGTCTGTCTATTTTCTATGTTTTAAGGTTTTGTCGTCTTTTTATCATTATCCTCATCAGGCAGTTTTACCCAATCACAGATTACACGTTTTTCTTTTCTTTCTTTTACAGTAGTGTCATCTTTCCGTGTTATATTTTAATTTGTCTATTTTCATTTGTTCCTATCTCATCCACACCGTTTTGCTTCGGGGCATTTCGGTCCCCTTTTCCCCCCATTATTCTCTCCTTTTCAATCGTATTCGTATTCTCCATTTCCTTAAATACCGCAAATGAGTTTACAGTCGCGGTACATGCGTCACACAGAAATTTGATCCTTGTGATTTGTTTGACATTCGACACAAGGGATATTTTCCTATCATCCCAATTCATACAGATAAAGTAGTGCAATATTTTACAGAAATTACACCTGATTGCCACATTTTCAGTTGTTTCTAAATTATACAAGTCGCTCAAAACACACACACACACACATTTTTTCCCCTTTTCGCTGGGAGGCGGTCACGAGGGTTTGAGTTTTATGATCTTTTCCCCGCCTTGTTCCAAACTTTTCTCAAATGCCTGCCGTCTTTCGATTAAATATATACTTTAAACTTGTGATAATTTGTGTAAACTATATTGCACTTTCTTACATTCAATGGATTTTACTTTATAATTTATATGCACGGATTCACTGATACTTTATACACTTTCGGGTGTAAATAGAATACCGCCGAGAAGTTATTCCCTTCTTATTTTTATATTAATACAGAGAAAGAAACAACGCATCCATTCCCCACAAGGTACAAATACATATATATATATATATATATATATATATATATATACACCGTATATACACACACACACACTGTATATATTATGGAAGTCTAGTCCTACCAGTAGCTAAGTAATGCTCACTATCCACAAGCCCATAGAGAAAACGAGATTGCAAACATAGAAGTCATACAAAGGACTTTTACGTCCAAGAAAGAAGAAACGAAAGGTGAAGACTAGTGGTCTCGACTACCTCTTAAACTCTCTGTAACGAAGACGCTAGCGGTACACAATAATATACGTATAGAAACACTCGAGGGTTGTGTCCTTAACCTTAGAAATGAATGAGAAACACATTGGAATTAGAGAAGAGACATATATCCTGCCCAAATAACTGACGAACCAACCAACCTGAATAATTTCAAGAACCAACTGGACAGGTTCTTGGGCAAAGTCCCTGACCAGACATACGTAATTCGCTACGAGGGCATGAGGAAAGCAGAAACCAATTCCCTCGTCCACCAAATCCAAATGAGGCTGGTTACTGCAGAGGGGTCGACCGCAGGTTGATCCTGAACCGTCGTTGAAAACCTTCAAGTATCTGAAATATATATATATACTGTATATACATATATCAGATTGGGAGGATCAGAACTTTGTTGAGGATATTTATAATAGATTCAAATTTTTAGAGTTGGATTTTAATCGTCTCCAAAGAGATTAACGCCAACTAATCAATCAGCCTCAATGATTTTTCTTTGTATATTTTCTTTGAAATTTTTTGCCTTTGATTATTTCGTATATTTCTTACTTTTTCTTATAATTCCTCAAAAGAAAAAGAAAATCCATTTTCGGGGGAAGTGGCGTTGGGGGCGGAGGAGCTTGGAGTTTCGCATAATCAGTGTAGGATTATAAACAGATGTTTGAGTCGCGTGTGAAACAGAAACATTTCACAGATAATAATGATAAAAGAGTGGGTATTAAGTGCGATCAACAATGCTAAAAAACTGGGCATAAATGAATGAAAGTGTGAAGTACGAGAAAGCTGCAGATAGAAGGAAGTAATCTAGTTGGTCAGTGCAAATATTTCAGCAAATTGGGTTGTCCGAAGGGGCCAGAAATGCAATTTAACAAAAAGGGAAGGCTTATGGGGTGTCGATGGACTCTAAAAGGATACAGTTCTTGTTGATGAATTGAATGCAGTGGTTTTAATAAAGTGCAGATATTTTAAAGGAGACAGTCTGTGTCTGAGTGACGAGGAAACGTGATGAAAATGTAAGGAAAAATGACATATATATATATATATATATATATATATATATATATATATATATATATATATATATATATATATATATATTATATATATATATATATATATATATATATATATATATATATATATATATATATATAAACAAAGAGGAGTCGATATAAGCAAGCTGGAATTGTTCTATAAGACAAAAAGGTGAAAATTTATCAATTATTATCAACATTTGAGGATGTAAACTAGTTTTTACGGCTTTGGCTTCTCAGAATGAGCCATTTCAATTTACTGTTTCCATTCCTTTTTTGATTAATGAAAGATACAAAAATTTACCAATATAGGTCAGCCTAAATCTGATGAGGCCACGACGTCATATTTGTCCGAAACTATATGCTAGATAGTCTTCTGGGACAAGAAATAAACTCCAAAATATTCGAACGAATTATTTTAAATTCACTGAAGTTTTTACCTCGTATGAGAATGTTCAAATGAATTTGAATTGCTGTTGTAAAGAATGTTTGAACTGGAAGATTGTCAAGACGAGATCACGACTGAACTCGTATGTTGCAATTACAGTGTTCTAATAAAGCTTTCACAATCGTGATTAAATTGTGGATTGCTAAAATTTAAACACATAAAAAAATTAAAGAAAAAATTAATAAATCTGGTTAAACTGCACAAAACTCATCACTTAAAAAAAACAAAAAACTAGAAATTACCAGAGCTTTCGCGTGTGTGTGTGTGTGTGTGTGTGTGTGTGTGCTGTTTAACTTCCTTCGTAACAGCACTGGTCATGTGATGGAGAGGACCTACAGCTTTAACTTGGATCCGAACCAAGTGTCGCCACATCATCTGAACGCAGAGGGTGGTCCCCCCATTCTGTCATAGCGCTGAGGCCAATTAAGGCGACCCACTGATCTAACTCCTGTGTTATTATTATTAACAGTATCATTGGATTCGAACCCCCAATCTGGGTAACTTTGCATATACGGACAAGAAGAAACCTAAAGACTGGTATAATATAGAGCGACTTACCAATATCTTGTGGGAGCTAGCTTCTCGCTAAGTTCTTTATTCTTTAACCAATCTAATATGCAAATTATAAATAAGATGAGACCTAAATTATCGGGTTTGAAATATTGATTCAATTTTCGGAAGGTATTTTTCGCCAAATAATTTATGAGGATAAAATCTAAAGAAAATAAATTTTTGGGGTATTAAAATATAAAAATAAGAAAGGATAAAGATTTATTTTTTATCTATTATCTATTATCCTTTTTTTTGTTGTGTCTTTTAAGAGTATTGTCACAACAACAGAAAGGTGAATATCCTGAAATTATTATTTATTTATATATATGTAGAAGTAACTTGCAGTGGTCATACAATTATTTGTATATAAGTGGTTAGTGATTGAATGGGTAACACTGCTTCCCTATAAGAGAAGTGAAGACACGGAGGTCGGGCGTTCGAGTCGCGATAATGCTGGTAATAATAATAATATAAGAAGTAGAGCAATGGGCCGAACTAGTTGGTCTGAGCGCTGCGCCATTTTCTGTGTGTATTTATACGAAGGAAGATAGTAAACGTGTATAGTAGAATTAAAAAATAAATACGAGTATATTCCTCTTGCTTCATTTACTAACTAATCTTATACGATACTTTCCAAAGCTTATTGTTAAATGTATAGCTGTTTTATTGAAGAAGTTGCTAGGTTAGTTTAGGATAGATTAGTTTAGGATGGGTCAGGTTAGGTGCACTCGTAAATGCAGCTTCCTCAAAAGATAATAGGTCATTATATACTCAAAGGCAATTGGGTTATTCTTGAGTTTTACCGGTAAGTGTCAGAAATACAGAGTTTATTTAGGACCTTTTCAACCCAACTTGGTAATGTATACTACAGTACTTCTCTAGTAACATGTATGCAGTATACAGGGTTTCCAAGTGTTCGTACAGCTTCCTTTAGTTAAAATTTAGCTATCTGGAGTTCACCTTTCGAAGCGTTCCGTAAACGCTTGATATGGAATGCTGTTCAAACGCACAAAATACGGGACAGGAACATTTGAAGTACGGTATGTCCAGGAAAACAGTAACCGAAACTGTGTATATTCCCTCGCCTGCTCCATAAAATACCGATTCATTTGGAGAATATACTTCACTCAACATTTCTTAGCATTTTAACAACAGTTTGGTATGGATTTGGCAAACCTAATTGCTTTGGTATCGCTTAACCCTTTAAGGACGACCGTTACAAATTGGGCATCACCTGAAGATCAGGGCCACCAGCCTTCTTTAGTTAGCCTTATAAGACTAACTAACGAAAATATCACGACCTAACCTAACCAATCGTTAGTTTAACTGTATGTCCTTGACGATTGGTTAGGTTAGGTCGTGATATTTTCGTTAGTTAGCCTTATAAAGCTAACTAAAGAAGGCTGGGGGATCTGATCTTCAGGTGATCCCAAATTGGTAGCGTTTCAAATTCATAACTTAACCAATAAAAAAATTTCGGCGTTAAAGGGTTAAGCCAAGCTAAGGTACGTAAAATAGAAAATTCGAATGGAAAAATTATGCCGTAAAAAGTTCAAACAACTCTCAGCAAAATGTTAGGAAAAGTAATCTTAAATTTCGTTGCAAACAAAGTTGCAAAATCGAGATAGTAGTTACACTGACCACTTATTGTACAGTGAATGTAAACTACAGTATTTTAATGACACAACCATTGTACAGTGAATGTAAACTATATAAATGAAACACTATTTATTGTGCAGTGAATGTAAACTATGTAAGTGACACTGACCATTTATTGTACAGTGAATGTAAACTGTACAAATAATTAGAATTTGAAATAAACTATTACAATTTTAAGGGGACAAACGCTTAACCCTGAATATGACTTTTTTGTATTTAAAACAAACGTCTGCTTATTACATTCATACAGAGAGAGCGATATTACTATAAAAAAAACCTCTCTCTCTCTCTCTCTCTCTTTCTCCAAATAAAATGTTTTATTTCATGGTCAAATGTCAAAATAATTTCTTAATTTGAAGTTCATCCTATCAGAATTTCAGAGAAAGAAACAATTACAACTCTTCTCTTACAGAGTAATTACAAAACGTTAATCCTCACTTTTGTAAATTACGAGTAATCAGCCTTACAATTTAGAGTTCTTATTCCAAAAAAATATAAACAAAATTATGTTATCAATAACCTTTTTTTTTATAAGTTTTCTGAACGAAGAAGAAAATAAGAAAGTTCGTGGTTTAGAATTTTCTCTAATTCCGAAAGATGTACAAAAGTTCGTGGTTTGGAATGTTCTCTTATTCCGAAAGATGTACAATTATTTTGATAGAAATATGTTACCTGACTTTATTATATTTAATTTTTTAATTTATATCACGTTTTAATTAATTAATTAATTAAACGTATCGAAGTATTAAATATTTCGGAGATGTTCTCCTTCGGTTTTGTAAAACACAGGGTGACGACAAAATAATCATAAAACTTTAGTTTGTTTCAAATGGATTTTGTACGGTTTTTTGGGGGACACCTTGTATATCTTGGTAGTAGATTCGATTTAAAGGAATTCTGACGTGTCGCTATGGGATGAGGAAAATGAATTTTGAGTCTGATTAGTTTTCGATGTAAAAAATCAACTGAAGGGAATATGTCGTGACCACGTCGCAACACCGCTTCTCGTTAGGCCAGCGACGTTGACGCTATTCAGTAGCTGGATAGATGACCGTTCTTTGCATTCAGATGATGTAGCGACCCATGCTTAGAGTTCTGTGTAAAGCTGTATAAGTTCCTTTTATTGCATATCTCTCTCTCTCTCTCTCTCTCTCTCTCTCTCTCTCTCTCTCTCTCTCTCTTTGCTATTACCGAGTCCTGGATTCATACTGATCGCAGGGACTACGTTGAGGAGTTCGAAATTCAAGGGTGTAATATATACACCCGTGGGGAGGGGGGAGGGGTACTAATATACGTGAGGGACACGTTGAGTCCGGTTGACTGCCAGTTCCGATCGGAACGGGAGCTGCTTGGCGTCGATCTGAACTGGGGAGGGACGAACTATAGGTTAATCTTGGTGTACAGACCTCCGCATCTCCTCCTCAAGGAGGATACAGCCCTGTACACCGAACTCCGTAGCCTGCTAGGGGATAGGGTGTATGTAGTTTTAGAAGACTTCAACTGTCGCGGCATAAAGTGCGAAGACAGGACTGCTGATGCTGAAGGGAGGAGGCTAGTTGACTTTGCTGATGAGAACTTCTTCAATCAGTGGGTCAATGAGCCTACAGGAGGGGAAAGCGTTCTAGACTTAGTATTCACGACAGAAGACAACCTCGTCACTGGCCTCACCGTTGACGAATCGTTGGGCGGGAGTGATCACGGTCTGATTAGGTTCCGTGTCTGCATCCTTCGGGTGAAGCGTAGTAACTCGAGAGGCAGTAAGCTCGATCTACGGCGGGCGGATTTTGTTAGCTTCCAGGATAGTGTAGGTGAGATGGGGTTAGAGGTCGGCGGCGATGTTGAGGGAGTGTGGAGTGCATTCCGGGACCAGTTTATGGTGCTGAAGTCTGCTGCCATACGCTCAAAACCGGTCACCCCTGCTTCAACACAGCCCAAGTGGTTCAGTCGTGACATCGCTTCGGCTATCCAAAATAGGAAAGTAGCGTATAGGAGGGCGAAGGCCAATCGTTCCCATGAAAACACTGAGGCGTATGTCCGCCTTTGTAGTGAAGTGAAGGCGAAGGTTAGGGTAGCGAAACGTAACGAAGAACTACGGGTGGCAAGCCTCTGCAAGGGGAACCCTAAGGAGTTCTTCAGTTATGTTAATAGTAGAAAGCCCATTAGAAGGGATCCCAGCGGCGTTCTGCGGACCTCCGACGCGGACATCGCTAATGTGCTTAATGAGTACTTTGCGGGAGTGTTCACCAGGGAAGACACGCGCGTCATCCCCGAGCTAGGCGTCAGGCACGAAGGTGCTGGCATGGATAGTGTTCGGTGTACCGCGACAGTCGTTGCCGATAGAATAGACAAACTGAGCGCGTTCAAGGCTCCTGGGCCAGACCAGTTCCTCCCCAGAGTGTTGCGGGAGGTGCGCGACCAGGTGGCTCCCCACCTGGCTACAGTCTTCAACAAATCGTTGGAGAGGGGCCAGGTGCCTGGTGACTGGAAGGAAGCCAATGTGACCCCTATCTTTAAGAAAGGGGATCACGAAAGTCCAGGGAACTATCGTCCCATTAGTCTCACTTCAGTTGTAGGTAAATTATTAGAGGGAATAATAGCGGATAGGATCGTTGACCATTTGGATTCCATGTTGGGGACTCCCAACATGGGTTTAGACGGTATAGGTCGTCTCTCACCAACTTGCTCGATTTTTTCAACGTCATGTTGAGTGAGTATGATAAGAGTAGGGCGATTGATATACTTTAAAGGTCTCGACTTTGAGAAAGCCTTTGATAAGGTACCTCACCGCCGGCTAATGGCCAAAGTGCGCGCGCTGGGTATCGGTGGGGAAGTAGGTAGGTGGATTGAAAACTGGCTGAAGAATAGGGGGCAGAGGGTTGTAATTAAAGGGGTTAGTTCGGGTTGGGCCTAGGTCACTAGCGGGGTTCCTCAGGGTTCCGTTTTGGGGCCACTGTTGTTTATCATTTACATAAATGATATCGACGGTGGCATCGTCAGTAGGATCGCCAAATTCGCTGATGACACCAAGTTTGGGGCCAATGTTGGAACGCCCGAGGCGATCGAGCAACTGCGTGCGGACCTAGGTAGGATAGGAGAGTGGTCCGAAAAATGGAAAATACCGTTTAACGTGGGTAAATGCAAGGTGATGCACATTGGCTACGCCAATCCCAAGTCGGACTATTCGATGTTGGGGAGTAATATCGAGGCCACTGATTTGGAAAAGGACTTGGGTGTGCTAATTAGCAGCGACCTTAAGTTTACGAAACAGTGCGTAGAGGTGGAAAAGAAAGTCCAGAAGCTGTTGGGTTATATCAGGAGGCAATTTCAGTTTCCGAACAAGAAGATTTTGCGCTCTCTGTACAATTCCCTGGTTCGGCCGCACCTCAAGTATGCTGAGCAGTTCTGGTCGCCCACCCTCAGGAAAGATATTGTGAGGCTGGAGCGAGTGCAGGCAAGGGCCACAAAGTTAATTCCTTCCGTTAGGCATATGAGCTACAATCGACGCTTAGGCCCCCTGAATTTTTTCGCTGGAAACTCGGAGGCTGCGCGGTCAACTCATCGAGGTTTTCAAGTTCTTACGCGGGTTCAACGATGTCGATTTTAGAAGCATGTTTAGTTTAAATGATAACCCAACTCGCAACAATGGTTGGAAGTTGGATTTGAAACGGTTTAGGACTAGTGTGTGTGGGAATTACCTTTCGTATAAGATCTGTGACACGCGGAACAAGCTACTTTCAGAAGTTGTGAACAGTTCTTCTGTGGATCTGTTCAAGAAAAGGTTAGACCGAATCTTGCACACTATTTGAGGGTGTATGAATTTTTCCCTGGCACCCGTTGTCATTGGTACCTCCTCGGTACCTCCTCGGTATGGGCCGCAAGGCCTTTTGAGGTACTACGTATACGTCTCTCTCTCTCTCTCTCTCTCTCTCATATATATATATATATATATATATGTGTGTGTGTGTGTGTGTTTGTGTGTGGGTGTGCGTGCGTGTATGTGTAAGTAATTGAGTGTCTGTGGAAAGATCTCGTTGACCCTTGTAGACTCCCTTAATTAGTGGATAACTGGGCGTGGCCATTTGGCTGTGGTTGGTCAGTTAACCATATAATTATGAAGACGAGACTGTAATCATCAACCACACGCCAAACTAGCAAACTATTTTTCCGGAAGTCTTCAAAGGGTAAACATGTAGACATTTTCTAAGTTTCTAATTTTGTATTTTTCTTATACTTTGTAAATTGTCATATTTAAAGTTTTCCTAGTTGTCATGTTTAGATTTTTGTGTTGATTTTTCTAATGTGAATTAAATCATAATTTTGCATAAAGTGTTTCATATGTTCATAATATAAGCATTTTCTAAAGTTTTACCTTGCTCCAAAGGGTTACTTGGATCAAGTTCTTGGGCAACTAGTAATCAACGCATAAGCCGACACGTTACATGGAACGTCAGTAAAGTTATCAGGAGTATACTTCTTACACTGTCGGAAAATCGACTTGTCTTAATCTTCAGTTATTCAATTTTCTTTTATAACCTTGTAAATATATATATATATATATATATATATATATATATATATATATTGCTTAAGCTTGTTTCTTCAACCAGCACGTATCAAATTAAACCTTTACTATACTGTTTATATATATATAACCTTTGGTTAGCTTCCGCCCGAATTGTTCATTCTGACGAAGGTCAAGCTTTTCACTCCACCTTAGACCTACAGTTTAACGTGGAATCCGAGCCACGCCCCATCAGCAGCCCAGTGTCTTAACCACTAGGCCACCTAGGGTACCCATTTATCTACCAACCACTTTCTTTATTGTGTGGAAGGATGAACAGCTGGGTTTTGCTGCGCGCCGGCTGCCGTCGGGTCTCGAACCTGGGGCCGATGGATTCGTAGTCAGCGACTCTAACCACTACATCACCGAGGCGCCCATATGTGTGTGTGTGTGTGTGTGTGTGTGTTTAATGTAAAAATGAAGCTTGTATTTATGCTTATATTACGCAGTTATATGGCCATGTCTCAAAGCAGGTTCCTGTAGATCAGCGAAGTTAAGCGCCAATGGGTCTAGGTTGTTGTTGGATGGGAGACACTCTTTTACGTCCACAAATCCCCTCCGTCATATTACCTTTAATGTTACGAAGGGAGTTATACAATCCCCAAAACAACAAAGAAATAAATACTCGTATAAGAGCATTATTGTAATTTATTGTAAATACATGAAGAGGCCACTAGTGGGTGGAGATGTACAGTTGCCCGCATATGTAATGTTCCTCGTCTCACAGGCGACTCCGTACATGTCGCAACACCGCAGTGTTGGTCAAGGTACCCCAACTGGGGGAAGGTGAGGTGGAGGGGGACAACCGAGTCCAACAACATGTAAGACATATATATCTAAAGGACAAGTGAATGTGCAGTCATTGACATGCAGGTAATTATAATGTCTGTGTTCGTAAAGATAAACAATTAATATGATCGTGAACAGTGTTGAATTCCATGTAGTTCACTAGTCTTATACAGTAATAAGATTCCATTATGATTACTGCAAATCTATATAAACAGCCACTACAAGAGAACTTTTTACATACTAGTGAATGGGAAATCTTCGCCTGCAGGAAATTTTCGTTTTTCGCGTAGGCTATAGTTTACGCGAAAATATTCAGCAGGGTAAAATTTGACAATATAAACTAATCTTTGGAAGATAGTAAGAAAATAAAACTTGGATACTTTATTTGAAAAGTAGATTCAGTATATTGTAATAACATTGTAAAGTAAAAACATTTTAAATTATACTGTATTAATACTGTATAACAATGTCATGAATGCCGCTAATTTCCCAACCCTTCCGAATGGTCTCCCTCATTTTGTGTAGGTTAACCCATGCAGAGACAATCCATTTAGCATGAATAGGTTTCAGTGTAGAGAGCTTCAAATCTATCTTACCGAGCGACTCATTTACAGTGAGTGCTGCTGAAACTTTATCCGCATACCAAGCGGTAAAATTTGCCTTGATATAAGACATCAACCTCGACCAATCACAGGCCAGAATAAATGTCATTCATGACGTAATTTTAATCTAAGATTATAACTACCAACTGTTCACCGCGAAATTATGATGCCGCAAACTCGTCCAAGGATATGAAAGAGCGAAAATTTGCTGCCGCGAAATTAACCTGGTTTACAGTATATAAACTCGTACAATATTATACTAATGTTTGTGAAATGACGTTCATGGGCCAAACCTAGGTGTTGACATGGTTACTGGCATGATTTATGATCGTACCATATTTCTACACCGTAGAAAATAAAATTGCACAGCGAAGCCGGATAATTGGTATGCGGGAAGCAGGCCTCTCTGTAGCTGACATAGCCATGGAACTGTGAATTTCGAAGCCTACTCTTCGACGCTGGGTGTAGAGGTGGCAGGAGACTGGGAATCTGCTAAATCGTCCTTAGTGTGGTACACCAACAAAAATCATCCCAGACGAAGTGCAGAACGATCCTATCAACAACGCAGTCGCCATCCGGGAGACACGACATATGGGCGTGTCAGTGGACACCGTAAGGAGACGGTTGCATGAAGCAAGATATCACCACCGTACTCCTGCCAAAAAATGAGAGGATCGAGGAACGACATTGTCAGGCCAGGCTCTCGTTCGCTCGCCAGCATATAAATGATGATCTCGCATACTGGAGCAGAGTTATCTTCTCTAACGAGGAGACTTTTGCGTCTACAACTCACGGCCGTTTTCGGTGTTGGTGACAGGACAACGAGATATACCCGCCAAAATATTTACGAAGTGGAACGGAGTGGCCACGTGACGGCGAATGTGTGGAGATGGATGCACCTGCAAGACTAGGAAAGCTGACTGAGATCCATGGGAGGTTTACAGCAGATCAATATATAGAGATCATGGAGGAGGTGGTGATGCCTTCTGTACGCGCGTATGCCTTGCCCTATCGTGAGCAAATTATCTTTATGCAGGTATGTTTTATTTGTGTGTTAGAATATTATACTATTACTAAAATAAGATTGATGTATTACACGATTTTGTATGTCCGATTTCCACATTTACAGGGGACAAATAATGGTCATAAAATTGTCCTTTAACGCTTTCAATACTATGACAACATTTTAGGATTTTATTCTGGATAACTGCAGACTGTATTATTTGTATAACGGCGCACAATTACATTTAGCTGACAGAAACCCCTAATACATAGGGGTTAAAACCTATCTCGAATAGTGGGTTACTGATGAAGCGTATGGATGAGATGTAATTCTATTTTTAGTAGTTAAAATCCATTTGCAGGACAACTCTCCCATCCACACCGCCAGAAGTGTTAGAAGGTGGTTCGAGGAGCAGGGAAATCTAGAACTACTGGACTGGCCTAGTAAGGGGTGTGACCTCAACCCCATTGAGAACGTGTGGGGGAATGTGGTGAACTCGTGGGAGCCAGGGCAGCAGCAGACCAGCCGCCAGCTGCTGGACTACACTATGGCTGGGTGGGAGATGTTCCGAACGAACCCACACATCATACATAACCATGTTGCATCTGTGCTACACAGATTACAAGATGTAATAGACAATAATGGGGATGGACCAAATACTAACTATGAACCGGGTATAGCTCTGCCATTTATGTTAATCTATAGCAAATTATGAGCATTTTGTATAACTATCATTTTGTATGATAAACTATTTAGTAAAATATTCTCAACCATTGCATATTTATTGTAATAAAGAATGTTTTATTATTCCTTGTTAAGATCTAATATCCCCACATTGATAATGCAATAGGAAATCTGGAAAACATTAATGGGTTTATCTGTCCATCCTGATTAAATCATTATCTCTCCACATTCATAATACAAATACAATCTGGAAAACACTATTAATATAATAGACATCAGCCACAAACTGGTGGTGATATCCTGCTTCATGCAAGCGTCACCTTACGGTTTCCACTGACACGCCATATGTAGTCTCTCCTGGACGACGACCAGCAAGTAACCATGTTTGGCCCATCAACGTCATTTCACAAACATTAGTATAATATTGTATGAATTTATAAGTATATATAAATATATTTATGCTAGTATAACCGTGGATTATTCTTATGTGATTTCGATAATCAATTACTCATTTACTGCAAAAAACTTCTTTTCTACGTGAAGGTCAAAATATGATAATAAAAACCCACTCTAATAGACAGAGTTTATTTCCACAACAGTTTCGATGCCCACTGGCATCCTCTTCGGGTGGATACATAAAAACGAATGAACCAAAAATATACATAGAATCTGTATGTATAGAACTAGAAGATAGTTTTAAATTTGTGCGAATGTACTTATAAGCGGGACCCTTTAATAAAAATGCCCTTCCGGTGTTGGGAGAACGGGCTCTAACCTAGGTACGAATTTCTTAATGGTCCCTGGACTGTTTTCCCTCTTGTTTTTGGTTTATTCGTTTTTCTGTATCCACCCGAAGAGGATGCCAGTGGGCATCGAAACTGTTGTGGAAATAAACTCTGTCTATTAGAGTGGGTTTTTATTATCATACTCAGTTACTGTTATTCAGAACGAAACTGTTAACAAGTTCTTTGTGTGACAATCGATAAGCCATTTCCCACTAACTCTGCCCCTCCTCCTCGCTCTCTCTCACACTGTCTCAATCTTTTTCTCGCTCAGTGTCAATATATAGGGTGTATATATATAATTGTGTAGATTCGTAAGTTAGTGAAGGTTTAAAGCTGCATATGGACTCTACAAACAGCTTTATTAGTATTGTTACATGATGATTTGATATACGCGAGACTGGTGGGTAGGGGAGGGGAACGAGGGAGTATGGAGGATGGGTGTGTAATGTCTATTTTTAGTTCAAATTCACTAGTATATAAAAAGTTGTATTTTGGTATCTGTTCATATAGACTTGCAGTAGTCATAATGGAACCTTATTACTATATAAGACTAGTAAACATGGAGTTAAACGATTAATATGGTCGTGAACAGCGTTGATCTTTATGAACACAGATATTACATTATAATTAGGTGGCGTTCTAAAATTACGTAACGCTATTTTTGCTAAAACTTGACATCCTAGATCCCCCAGGAACGTTCTGTAACGCTAGACCAGGCACCCCTAAGATGGTGTGTAACATTTCCCACACCCCACACGTTACGGAACGTTATAGGGGGGATGGGTGTCAGGTTGGTTTTAGCGAAAAATAGCGTTACGTAATTTTTGAACGGCGCCTTACCTGTATGTCAATGTTATATGTTGTTGGACTCGGTTGTCCCCCTCCATCCCAACTTCCCCCAGTTGGGATACCTTGACTATCGCTGCTGCGTTGCCACATGTCCGGAGTCGCCTGTGAGGCGAGGGATATTACATATGCGGGGAACTGTACAACACAACCAAACACAAAAACATAAAAGGCATTAAAGTTCGAACCCCAACGGTATTGGTAATAATAATCAATTAGTTGGCGCAATGAGCAACTCGTTTCGTTTGGTCTGAGTGCTTTGCTATTTTCTAACCCTCCTGACTGATTATTAGTGGGAATCGAACCCCCGTCAGACACGTGTTCGGGTTCGAGTCCCACAAGCTCTTAGTTTCTTTATTTATTGCTTTAAATACTACCAGTTTGAAGAACGAGACTATATATATGTGTATATATATAATATAATGCAAACGCACAAGGAAAAAGAAAAATGATTCCAAGGCCTTTCGTGTATTTAGATCTCCCTGACGAAAGGCCTCACGAAAGGCCTTGGAATCATTTTCCTTTTCCTTGTGGTTTGCATCATTCATTCATTTCACATGTTTAATTGTGAAATGAATGAATGATGCAAATCCACAAGGAAAAAGAAAAATGATTCCAAGACCTTTCGTGTATTCAGAAGATTCCCTGACGAGGTGTACTTCTGAATACACGAAAGGCCTTCAAATCATTTTTCTTTCCTTGTGGGTTTGCATTATATATATATATATATATATATAATATATATATATATATACATTATAACTGCAAACACGCAGTATAATTAACGTAAAGAACGACGCTTTGTATAGGAGAATTATCCGCGCAAGATGAGAGCGAAAGAACGAAACAAATGAAAAAATGAGGCACCCACCCGGGAATCGAACCCGGGATCTTCCGATTGCCGGTCAGATATGATAACCACTACACCATCCCGGGTTCGATTCCCGGGTGGGTACCTCATTTTTTCATTTGTTTCGTTCTTTCGCTCTCATCTTGCGCGGATAATTCTCCTATACAAAGCGTCGTTCTTTATGTTATATATATATATATATATATATATATATATATATATATATATATATAAAATTCTCATTCTTTTGAAAAACTTGCTAAAATTCTAAAAAACTCGTGAAGCTTTTCAAAGATGTTCTGAAAATTTTAAGGTGGAAAATTAGCATACGTATTCAACCTTGTTTACCAGGCAACCGAACTGAACTCTTCTGAATATATATTGCATCCCTTCATACGGCTGAAGCCAGCGTCCGTAACTCAGTGTGTAACATCGTTTCCTTATAAGACACTGAAGACACTGAAGACGGGAGTTCGAACGCCGAAGATATTGGTAATAGGGATGCAGGAGTTAGAGCAATGACCCGCCTTAGTTAGACTAAGCGTTGTACTAGTTTCTGGTCGTTCTAACTAATAATATGACTCGACGAGAGTCAATACACTGTGAATATGTTTATAAATGTAATAATAACTAAATCATAAAAATGTATTTTACTTAGAATTACTGTTTTGTATAATTTTGCTGATAGAATAAATGACCTCCCGTTTTGAATCGTACGAGTATGCTGCAATTAATATGTTTACATCAGTGCTTCTTAACCTTCTTTATTTTACGCCATATTTTCTAGTTACCTCGACACTTGCAACACACCGAACAGAATTTTGTCAAGTCATTGTGTATTCTATTTTCATCACTCGCTAGTAAAATACAGTGATGTTGCATTACCTCTAATTACGAAAGTACCGAGGCACATTAGGGACTTTGTCACGGCACACCGGTTACAAAGCACTGGTTTAGATGACCTCGCAACCTGCGTAAATTACACTCATTGTATAACATGAACAGAAAAGAAATATACCAGTATACGAGATATACGAGCCCAGTAAAACTTAATGCTTAGGGGCCAAATTAAAGAAAATAAATAGTCCAGCTTCATAATTATTTATGTCATTATAAATTGTAAGACTAATGAATTTAATTTATTATTAATAAAAGGTCAATAAAGGTTATTCAATTCAGTTCATTTCACGTTCAGGGAATAGTCATATTTATTATATTTGTGTAATGTTAATATTGTGGTTTACTGTAAATTAAAGGACGTGTTCTGAAAGGATTTGATGCTTCGGCTCTCGTATATACTTGTTTTCAGCCATAGTACTAAACACTTACACGCACCTGTCATTAACTAAAAGCATTTCTATATCTCAAATCTTAAGGTAAACTTAAAAATAAATTTTATTCTCTCCTAATCGACAAATGCTGTAATGCGTCAGCCGCTGAAGTATTCTCACACATTTTTTAACATAGTTGGACAGTTCACTGCTTTTCTATTCAATATTTAGATGTTTTCACGTATAACTGAAAGTCAGTCAGTTGAAAACCTCTTTCTATAGTTCCTCTCTCAAGGTAATTTGTTGTTTCTTTACGTAAACTATTCGATTATTATTACCAGCACCACCGAGAACCGAACCCCTAACTTCAGCGTTTTCACTTTTTTTTTTGCAGGCGAATGCCCGCTAAAGCGCCCCCAGTCCCCACCCTAAAGGGGAAGAAGAGAGCCAAAATCACTGTCCAAGGTTTTCGAGATGACTGGACAATCTCTGCGTTTGAAAAATTGGAGGTCATAGACAGGAGGGAGAGAGATGGATCGAGGAAGATTGTTTCAGAGTTGACCGGTTGAGTAGGTGAAAGACTGAGAATGCTGATTAACCCTGAGAGTTGGACAGAAAAGGAATAGGAATGTTTTGAAAGTTTTGAAAGGAGGCACGCAGTTATAGGAAACCATCAGGACCGTACGCCTCCCTGGGGTTGAATAGGGCAGAATAAACATCTTTGGAAGAGATACTAATTTCACACATAATTAAGTCGGAGAGGGGGAAGAGATTAAAGAACAGGGAAACGGTTTACCCAATACCCACTGAGCTACTACTGGTGCTGGCATTGTACTACGATGCTTGTAAGATTTAATACAGAAATTCAGTTAGTGATACTTAAAAGTTCTTTGTTAACTGTGGGCGTATTTTTTATCATAAAATAATAAATACAGTCAATCACCGGTCAATCGAGCTGTACGTAATGTAGTTTCTTTAATATTAAATGGGATAAACAGGGTTACGTAAAGCGAACGAAAGAGGGACACTTGCTTTAGCTATTTGTTATTAATTACAAATATTGTTAACGATACGCAAATAAATAAAATACAACATAAACCTTAAAAGTAAGAAAATTGTTGATTAACTCACCAGTGTGAAGGCCGCTGTTCTGCCGTCCTTGTTCTTATAAATTCTAATTGTAGACTCACAACTCCATATTCGTTCGCGATGCTGCGTCCACTCTCGCTCATATGCATACGATCAATGCATGTCATTTTGAATTCGATGGATGAATGTTGACGTTTGTTTGATTGCTTAGATAATGCAGGGGCGCCTTTAATAGACATCTCACCACCGTTATCACTTACTGTTAATAAAAATACACACTGTAAATGGTTGAAAATAACAGAATAAACAAAGCACTTAAACCTTAAGCACGCACACACACACACACACACACACACACACAATAACTGACGCGAGATTTAATTGAAGGCGAGAGGTGTCGGATTTTTGCAGGCTATAGCTTAAGCTTCGCCTCCAATGAATTAATAGGGCCTAGATACTTCGATCCACGGTTCGAATAGGTCTTCCCTACCGACACAACTTGACGGCCAATATGTAACTTTTCGTCATCAAGGCCTCACTAAAAGGAAACGACTAAGTTTCAAGACTTAGAACTAAGATCAAACCTTATAAAATCGAAGGACCAACCTACGTTTGTAGCCGATGAATATTGAACGAGTTGGGTCGATTATATACACGTATACTCTGATAATAGGGATGATACCAATGGGTACCTGAAAGCTACGTTGTTCAAAGTGGATTTGAACAGAACGGTGGAAATATAGCAGTGGTAACATTAGGTTTCAAAAGCGATTAGGCCTAATAGGTCGTGAATGATGCCTGTTGAAAAACAATTGTAAAACTCCAGCGGACTTATTAATTCAATTTAGGTTACTCAAAGGACGTAAAGCTGGGATGAAAACTGGTATTCAAACACTGGTATTAAAACCGATATTGTAAACATTGAGGAATCTTACAAAAAACTCCTAACAACACAAGCTAAACTAAATGTGTACAGGCAATACTGCTGATCTTAGTCAGTTGCATGATGTTGGTAGAAAAACTAAACGAGATTGGTATATACATGTACTGTACTTCTATATTTCCATACGCAATAACTGTAAACGAATAAAATATTTTGATTGAACTTAGTACTGATGTTAGAACTAAGTAATCGATTTTGAATACTCGAATCAGGTTTAATCTAGCACGATTAGTTGCGAGGAATAGTTTATTGAATTTAATGGAGAAATCTCGATTTCCATTAGTTCGAGACAAAACGGTCGCCGTCGACCAGCTACGAGTGAAAACATAATGAATGTTAACCAATCGTAACTATGAATTCCATTTGGTGTAGAATTTTGGAATAATGTGTTCATTGCGCATTTGAAAAATGCATCAAGATTCTGAGAAAGTTGGACTGACTCTTTCTTTTTGCGTCGACAGAAGCAAAGATAAATCGTCACACGCCTGGCCAGGGTGTCTTTTTCTAGGCGGATCGGCAGGTCTAGTCCGCACGAAAATTTAGGCTCACAGGAAGGAAGGAAGAAAGGAGACATCAGAGACTATGGTTTTGATAAGACAGGCAAAACTGTGAACAGAATGCTCAGGCAGAAGTCAAGATTTCCATTTTAGGACATCTAGAGATGACTTATTCAACTACAAGTAAGAAGGTGAAATTGGTGGAACTTCCATCATCAGTTTCCTAAAGAAGAAAACCAAATATTTCAGGAGGGAAAAGATGTTTTAATTTTTGTTCAACAATATTTTTTTAAATTTCTGGAATTCTGGAAATATAAAAGTATACGTTTTGTTTCAAATGGAAATATCTTTCTTGCTTTTAGATTCTGTTGATTTAACTTTACCAACTTATTTGTGGATTTTAGCATTTATTTAGGACCTAGCTTTTTTAGAAAACAGTGCTAACATTGATATTTGATATTAAATTTTAATTACTGAGTAAAGAAGCTCAGGTTTCTGTAATTATTTAGCTAGATATTACGCGGTATAATTAAAGTTTCTAATAATAAGTTATTATTTCTTTGTATATGATTGTGTGTGTTTAGAAAAGTAATCGCGCGGAAGTGCGAAAAAAATTTTGTGAACCTATTTTTCACGGCATATTTTCATAGGAAATTTTTACAATAAATGGAAATCCGCAGGAAGTTTTCAATCAAGAGAAGACTTGACCCGTTTCTGGAGATGAGTGACGTTACAGCAGCACTGCAGCAGCCTTGTTTGATCTTCGTTTCGAGCTGGATTGATTGCCATCTCAAGGAAAAAAAGATCAGGTCCTTTGAGAGATCAAGATGCTGCTTGCTGAGCCTAAGATAGAAAAGGAAACAGTGGGGTAAAAGGAGAACTCTTCCTCTCCCACCAAAAGTCCGTCAAAGAGGCCTCGCCTTTTTCCTTCATGACCCCTGCAGCGCCAGCCAAAGGCGGGTAGGTACCATGCCCGGATGAACTTAAGCAAGTGTTAGCGGAGTACGTAGAGGAGGGTTGTGCTCCGTTCGATGCAGATCCCCTGGCCTATTGGAGGGACTCTCCTCCGAAGATGTGCCCTCTGAAGCACCTGGCCGAGGCAATGTTGGGCTACACGGCCACTTCAGCGCCGTCAGAGAGTGTTCAGCATAGCAGGAAATTTTTTCACTCCCAACAGGGCGCAGCTGGGAGCTGCGTCCTTCCGGGCACTTCTGCTGATGAAGTATAACCGAAAGATATATGAGCAGCTCCCGTGCTTGGATTGTAATTAGTGAAATTGGAAATCTTTAGTTAGATGCCACATGTAGATTGTAGAGTGACCCAGCGTATACCTAAGATTCTTGTTTTATGAATAATTCGTGTTACACCAGTTTTGCTTAATCCTAACTAAAAGTAAAATGTGGATTTTATGTCTGTTTATGCGACTGTTCATGTGGCTTTATAAGCATTGTTTTATTAAGATGAGCTTATGCTCTCTTGACTCTTCTTGTTTGCTGTTACTGGAACATCAGTTTGTAAGTTAGATTAAGATTTAATTAAACGTAATAATGAGTTATGTTTGGTCTATTCATAAAATACACCCCTATAGTATTTTCTAACTCTTTCATGAAATGAAGACTATTTGTTGATAATTTTAAGGAAAGTTTTTGAACAGATATAAAGGAAAATATGCCAATAGAGAAGAAGCACTCATTTTACAGTACAAATGAAAAATTCTAGTTGGCTTTGTTCCCCTTAGTTAACCATTTTAAAAATTGACAGTCAGCGCTTGGAGTAATTGTAATTGAAATTGAGCAATTAAATACATTTTGTGTAATTGTAATTGCAACTGTAATTAAAGCCTTGGAAGCGTAATTGTAATTGATTCTATATAATGTAATTGCTCCAAGCCTGATACAGACATGACCATATTTTTTCTTGGAACATTAACACGCATACAAAATTTGCATGCAATAGCTGAAAAACAAATATATATATATATATATATATATATATTATATAATTTACAAAAGCTATAAAATGTTATGAGATAATCAAACTTTGCCTGATTGCTGAAGTTCAAAACTTTCGAGATAATTTTTGTGAGAGCTTTTTCTAAACTTCGTCCTAAAGTGATGCAAACTATTGTTTCTTTTTTTTTTAAGGTGCATAAAACAGCTTGGTCATGGCCACCAAACAAAACAACTAGTAAAATTATGAGAACGGCTGGATATTTGAAAGTAGAAGTTCCATAGTATATGTTGGACAATCCAACATAGAGGGCTACAAATCTCCTTAAATGCTTTAGAGCCAAGATGAGAGGTTAAAATCAACTGTCACTATGTTTTACAGAAATTATATCTACGAGGAGCGGTCAGAAAATAAGTTTACATGGCGTATAATTTCGTAACTAAAGGACTTACATTGATTATGTTTGTATCAGGTTAATTCGTTAATCATTGTTGGCAACACTGCAAGTCGATTCGGCTGCCATTTACCGTACATTGGTTATATGAGTCAGTTGAACATGGCGGCTCGACAGTTTATCGATATTACATGAATTGGAGTATAAGAAGAAAGTAGGTTTCTTAGATCTGATCATAGAGACATGTCTCATGCAAATGATTGAAAATAATGTTAAGAGGAAAGTCCTCAAGCAAGAATATTTGCATAGACAGATCAATGTTTCTCTTCACACAGACAGTTACCATTTTCTGCCTAATGGTTTTAAACTTCTTGCACTTTAGTAATAGATGATTGAGAGTAGCATACTCCCTACATACATAACAAAGAGGAGGAGGGTTTCCATCAAAGAAGTGCTTATGAGTTACTAAGCATGTCCCTACTGTAGACGAATACGAGCCAGAACAACATCTCTTCTAGAATTCAATACAGGGAAAGTTACAGGAAAGGTTGTAGAGTGAGCATAGCTAACGGGATTAAAGACATTAACCTCATTTTCTCATTTGCACAAAGTCCCTTTACTAGTCGAACCCCTAAACTCAGAATAAGCAAGTGAAATAGTGAAACGTCTTCCAAAAACGTCTGCAGATCTAGCCAATGAATCTGACAATTCATTTCCCATAATTCCCTTGTGTCCAGGGACCCATACAAAATGAGCTGACTTCATACGGAACCTCCTCAGCAAAACCAGAATTTTCTTAATTAGAAAGTGTTTAGAGAAATGTGATACCAGAGCTTTTAGCGATGATAAGGAATCAGTACACATGATAACATTATTATTTGGACATTCCAATCCCAACTTCAACCCTCTATAAATGCCATATAATTTAGATGTGAATACCGATCTATACTTAGGCAGCACAAAAGAATAATCCAAATTGTTAAGAACTTTAACCCCAGTATTTCCATCCAGATCTTGGGGTCCGTCTGTGAAGATTAAAGTTGCAAGCAACAATGTCTGAACCATTTCAGAAAATAGTGACTGGCATATTACTGGAGAGGTAGCATTTGTGGCATAAGATGACAATTCCAAATGGAAGACTGCATTAAGTGGAGGAAGTACATAATTCCAAGAAAGAGGAGTTGTGGCTAGATGATAGGGAGCTTGAAAACTTGCAAGGAACTCCCTAATTCTCCCAATAAACGGTAGAGGATGAGGACGAGACGGGTAAAAATCATAATTATAAAAGTTATAGAATATTTCTCTAATAGGGTGGTCCTCCATAGTCAAACAATATCCTATATATATATCTATAACCCACAGCTACTGTCGCAGGTGAAGAAACTTTCCCTCATGTCAGTTTCTAAAGAGACCAGGGCATCATAAGCAGAATGTCGTTTCAGAAAACCGGTTTGAGATGAAGAGAGAATATTATTACTGTGTAAGCATGGGCGTACGGGGTAATTTTTTCTGGGGGGGTGGGGCCGTTACACATTTGCCCGAATTATACCTACGGTGCCCGAATGTACATTTTCAGAATTCCATATTTGTTCTCAATGCCATTTATGATATATTGCATTTTTGTATAACTTTCGCGTCATTATATACATATCATATCTTAACCAATGCACAATTAAAGCATTTAAATACCATCCATATGCCATAATTCTGGAAATTTTAATTTAATGTGCATGTTCACCTCATGTACTAAAATTATTACAGAATCGTATTTTATGAAAAGCCCCATACCTAAAACAGTGGTGATATCTTTAACGCTTTATAAAACATAACACTCATTAATAGAACCAAGACATTGAAAGGCACTCGTGTCATTCTCATTCTCATTACACAGTGTAAGTATAAAAAGAATCTTTTATTGACCATCTTTTAAAAAAGTTTGCACAGAGTACTGGTTAAGGCAATTGGCCTGTATGATCAGAGATGGGTAGTATTTAAATACATTTGTATTGTAATACTTGTATTTATAAATACTTTTTTCGGTGTGTATTTAAATACATATTTAAATACTTTGAAAGAGTATTTGTTATTTGAAAATACATATTTTTAAATACATTTCGCAAATACATTTCTTAGCCTCAACTGTCAGATAACAATTTGCGCCTTGAAACAAAATACAAAATCTTTCTAATCATCTAAGCCACCTGATCCAATCGTTACTAGATGGGCCAGTTGGTTGAATGCAGCGTTTTATTACGCAAGGCATCTTCCAAAAGTAAGACAGATTGTGGAAGGATTCGAGGGCAACGGGATCAAGTATACGAAGCTGTCAATACCATATATTTTGGAGAAGATTATGTTAATATAAAAAATTATATCATAAAGCGTTTGCAAACAAATGATATCAAGGATATAATTTTGATGACCAGGAATGCTATATCTCCATCATTATACGTTCTACTAAAAAACTGTCAATCTACTCAGCATCAGTCGAAAGAAGTTTTTCGATTCTTCGAAAACTCCTAGCCAAAGACAGAAACTTCAAATCCGAAAATGTTAAAAATTATATATATTGCGGTGTTGTACAGGGTGTTCGGAAAGTCACTGTACACTTATATAATCGAGATCGTCCACTCACGCTTGATGACCTGAAAACTGCAATAACTGCGTACATAAGGTCCATTTCAAAAGAAGAACTGACAAAGGTGTTTCAAAATAAAATAAGACGGGTCCAGACCTGTATTGCTGTTAAAGGACATCACTTTCAACACCTTTTATAAGTTCTGATGGTCCCATCCATAACCTCTATCATATATGCAATGTTATACTATTGTATGCTATTAAATAAATATAAGTGCACAGTGACTTTCCGAACACCCTGTATAATGCAGATGTGGAATAATTGTATTTAAAGATGTTAACTGATTGCATGTGGAGTGTTGTATAATATATTAGTTTTATGTATCAATCTATAAATAGATTATACAATTTATCACTAAAATTACACAACTAATAGTTTGTAATCACGAAAATTGCTTTACAATAATTCAAATTAGACAATTTAATGGTACATATTTATTAGGTCAATGAAGTCAATTTTGGAGGAAAATAAAGTCAATTTTGTTTTTGTTTTTAGGTCAATAAAAAATTGCCCTACTTATGAGTTATGCATATATGTTTATAAAGTCTAATAGATGATAATATCAATAAACTAATGCTACCAAGAGATAGGTTTTAGAAAAAATTCTGGCATGATATAGTTGGATAAGTATTTAAAAATGTATTTGAAATGTATTTAAATACATTTTTGATGTAATGTACTTAGTATTTAAATACATTTTGAAAATATGTAATGTATTTGGTATTTAAATACTTTTAAAGGAAGTAATGTATTTAGTATTTAATTACATATAAAGTATTTTGTGCCTATCTCTGTGTATGATTTAGGAGAAGATGGAGATTTACCAGGTTTAAGTATTGGAGTGAGCAAGGAGGACTTCTACTGATCAGGAAAAGAACCAGTTAGTCAAATAGAATTATAATAATTCAAGAGCGTACGCAATTCCATATGAGGAAAATGTTTGACAAATTCATAAGGGATTCCATCTTTACCTGGAGATGAAATTCCACAACTATCTATAGCAGCTCGCAATTCAGAAAGATGAAATGGATCATTGTAATCAAAATGTCGGCTGGTAAGTGAAGTCAATAGCTGTAAATTCTTTTTCCACTATATGAAAGACAAAAGATTCAATATAATTTAATATACTGTTGACTGTTGCAAAATGGGAAGCTAAAATGTTGGCAACCTCACCTTGATCCATAATAGTATTTCCATCCACCTTTAAAGCAAGGGATTTCCTATCATGAGGTCTATTGAATAGCCTTATCTGAGACCAGATGTATGATGAAGAACTGCGAGAAGAAAGGGAAGAAAGAAACTTTCTCCAAGACTGCCTCTGTTGAGTCTTTAGAGTATTCTAAGCCCTGGCACGAGCATGCTTATATTCTATAAAATTAGCAATACTCTGGATTGTGCTTATACAAATACCAAGCCTTTCTCCTGCTCTTTACTGCCTGAGCTGCAATATCATTCCACCAGGGCTTCCGATACCTTGGGTTGAATTTAGTAGTTTTTCTAAGGATACTTGAAGATGCAGCTAAGTTTAAAAGAGTAACAAGTTCTTCATAGGTATTTGATGCCTCAATGAACTGAGATGACAGTTGAACTTTGGAACCGAAGAACTCCCAATTTGCTGTACTCAAAAGCCATCCTGCTTGTAGATGAGGGAAGGAATTCCCTGGTGTACAAATATTACATAAAAACAAGAAATACTGGAAAATGATCACTATCCATAGGAGGATCAAAGATTTTCCAACTAAAAGAATAGATCAAGTCCATGAAACAGAGAGCAAGATCAATGCGAGTCATTTTGTTAAAAGAATCAGACACCAAAGTTGGGGCATTATTCTTCAAAATGTAAGAGCGTGATCATTTAGAAAATCCACTAATAATGAACCCCTTGTGTCACAAGCTTCTGAACCCCACATAAAATGGTAAGCATTAAACTCTCCAAGTATTAAGCAAGGTTCTTCCAGTTGAGATAGTAAGTCTGTCAGGATATCTAAAGAAAGGATGAAGGAACTAGGAATATAAACTGAACAGATACTAATAGATGTTCTACCCAAATCAACTCGCATTGCAACTGCTTCTAAATCTGTGTCAAGAGAGAGAGGCATGACAGGAGTAGAGTCAGGGCCGGCTCAAGGTACCGGCAACTCGGGCAGTTGCCCGGGGCGCCACGTCATGTGTTTGGGATCTTCCAAATACAAGGCGAAAAATCTAAAAATAAATAAATAAAATAAAATTAAATAAAAGTCAAATGTGAAAATTTCCTGATGTGGAGTAAAATTTTCAGGGATTATAACATTATATTAGCCAATAGCATTAGAGACTACCAGTAAAGCTAAGGTCAGTTTGGCCCGACATGGGATGACATGTCACATGGGTTGATGTGGCCGCGTAGGTGAGCGTTGAGCACAAATTACATACGCCTGGTAGCGCTGCCATCCTATGATATCTCATCAGTGCTGCCACTTTGTGGAATTTTTACATTTTTTTGTGGATTTACCTCAGACAAAAGTGGCAACACTGTCTCTCATATTTTCATACATGGTTCCATTTTGAGAATGTTTAGTTGTACTTTGAGTGAATATCGTTAATTGTAATAAACTCTTTATTCCTACATTTGTAGTTTTTCCTCATTGTGAACAAATTTTAAAATTATACTTGTAAGGGCGCCGAAGTTCAGCTTGCCCGGGGCGCCAGCAACCCTAGGGCCCTCACTGAGTAGAGTTATGAACAAGTAGGGCAACCCGACCTCCATGCCTATTACGATCTTTACTGAGGAGGGAGTAATTCCTAAGAATAAATATAAAATCAGTACAGAAAGTCTCCTGCAGTGTAGCAATGTGGATCTAGTGGTTTAACAACAGTTGCTGCAAAGAAGGAAGCTTAGGCAGGAAACCTCTCATGTTCCATTGCAACACTTGAACCATGATGAATTACTATTAAGAAGCAAGACTAGGCCTTCCTGACCATTACTCTTATTATTAACCAATGAGACGCATTTGCATATTGAGCAAACTTATTAGCCAATTGCTAAGGGGATGGATTTTTACCAATGATCTTTTGGAACTCAAGCGCAAACTTCCAAAATGCCTGACTATCAATACCTTTAGGTATTGCTTTACTCCTACTACTAGTGTCTGACAAAGCTGGGGAATGGCTGAAGTACCAGAGGACAAGTCAGGTCCTCCAATTCTATCCTGCTGGGAATTAGATTAGCTATGAGGCCTGCTATTAAGCCGTTTGATTTCATAAGCCATAAACTTAATTTGCTTCTGGAGGGAGGCCAAAGACTCTGAGAATTCTTTTTCTGAAAGAATAGGGAATAGAAGCATCCACAGAACTATTCCGGGAATTCTTAGTCGTCGAAGATGAAGCTATACCAGCATAAGAAATAGACCAAGCTGGATGTTGAAAATTATAAATACCTCTAGCACTTTGAAAGGAAATTCCCTGCCTATACTTAATATCCAAAATATCCTCTTTGACATAACTGGGGCAATGAAAGCTATTGGCTGTATGTTCTCCTCCACAATTAGCACACTTATCGACTGAGGAGGAACAACTTTCAGAACTATGTCTGCCAGTGCAACGAAGACACCTGTTCTCATTACATGTTCGGGTACTATATCCGAACATTTGACATATGTAACAGCGAACGGGAGGAGTGACATACAAATCCACTTTATAGCTAATATATTCTAAATACACCCTCTCTGGTAATAATTTACCTCCAAATGTGAGGATGAGCAAACGTGTTGGTTCTTTCTCATTACCCTTAGTAATCTTCCTACAGTCCAGCCCACCTTGAGAGGAGAGTTCAGACAGAATTTCATCCATTGTGCAAGAGAATAGTTCTGGAGCATATATGAGACCCCGAACCATGTCTAAATTTGTAGCCAATTCCACAGTCACAGGGATATGGCCTCTTTTTAAATTAGGTATATTCTTTATCTGCAATAAAAGAGCGAACCTGCTCAACAATAAAAGTTTCAATCAAAAGTTTGCCAGATGAACAGTGAACTACATTTCTAACCTTTCCACACAAGTCATTAACCATTCTACCAGAGGCAATAGCATGGAATGCTTTAGACAACTTGACTGATGAATCAGTAGCAGATATAAAAATAGAAGTAATATAGGAAGGGACTGCGATGCAACTATTTGCCAAATCTATAGGCTTATTGCTGAAAGAATCAACTTTGGTAGGCCCAGCTTTCTCACCCACATAGGGAGCCCCTACAATAAGAGCAACAGATGCACCAAACTTAGACTCTGCAAGAGATGAAGCAGGGTCAGTGTGAAATAATAATGAGCAAGAGATAGAGAGGGGGAGGCCTCTTGAGGAGGGGGAAAAAGGTCGCATTAGGATCACCATTAGGATCAGCAACCAAACTTTCCTGGGAAGCACATTTAAATTTCTTATGAACCCTTCTCCCAGAAGAGGGACTACTCCAGTCACTTCCCCGACGGTTAGACTCAGTTGGGTCCGCCCGTCCTGTTGTCCCGAACTCCTAGACCCGATCCTACCCTGCCCTAATGCAGGCTTAGGATAGGGCAGACCAAAACGAAAAATCTGTGGTACTATTAAAACTAGTATAATACGAGAGCCACTCAATATATTTGCCCCACCTTTTTTTTCTTTCCAAGTTTCCTTGTAAGTTCCAAAAATTTTGTACACAAGTAGTTACATACCTTTTTTAAAAGTTTTTATTTTTCTACATAGTCTCCATCCTTTTCTACGGCTTTCCTCCACCTCGAAACAAGGGCCTTTATTCCTTGCTGGTAAAAGTCCGTTGGGTTCCGCTCGAGCCACCTGTATGGAGGGTGGGGTAACACAGTCAAGCGCATTTTTGTGATGGCCTCTCTTGTTTGCAAACTGTTGCGTGGTCTTGCGTTATCGTGTAAAAGAAGGACGCCTTCCAGTTTTCTCTCCGGTCGAACTCGCTTTATACGTCTCTGGAGTCTCTGTAGGGTAGCAATATATGCCTTTGAGTTCATTGTTTGTCCTTCTTTCATAATATCCACCAGAATCACCCCTTTCATTTCCCAGAAGATGGTGGCCATTTTGATTTTTTTCTTGCGTGGGGAGTCTGCGTGATGCCACTCCATGGATTGACGTTTTGTTTCAGGTTCAAAGTGGTGTACCCAAGTCTCATCTCCAGTCAATTCGTGAAAGGAAGTCATCCCCTTCTGTTTGTATCGAACCAACAACTCAGAAGCAATTTCTTTTCTTTGGGCATTGTGATCTTCAGTCAGTTCGCGAGGAACAAACCCTGAACACATTTTGAGTATCCCAGTTGCTGAATTATCGTATTCACACTTCCTTCACTAATTCCTAGCTCCAGTGATCGCTCCTTGTATGTGACGCGCCGATTTGATCGAATGATGCTAACAGCATCATTCGATCAAATCGGTGCGTTGCACAGTGTCAGATGTCACATCCGATGCCGGGCGAACGCTGCGTGGTCATCATCGAGGCTGGCTCTCCCTTTCTCCGATGATCTCTCACGTTTAGACCAGCGTCCAACTGTGCTTCGATCAACAACAGCATCTCCGTAAACGTTTTTGTAGACGTTTGTGAATATTTCCAACTGTTTCCTTCTCTTCGGTTAAGAACTCGATAACAGCTCTCTGTTTACGAAACACATCACTGTCAGACGCCATTTTTGAAACTGCGTTAACCATCGGTTTTATACAAGGGCGTTTAAAAGCGGTTTTATACAAGGAGGGGAGGTTCAACCTGGAAAATTCCGGTTATGTGAAGCGCAGAAAGTTCAAACTTACCCCAAAGAACATTTCAGCCCCATGGCTTATTATTTAGCTCAGAAAAAAGGGTGGAGCAAAATACATTGAGTGCCCCGAGTAATAATTAAAAAATGAAATATAATAATACGCGAGATTATTTTATATAATAAACATAAATATTACTTATTCACTTAATCGTAAAACTCTAGTGCATTTTGATTTTACTGTAGTACTTAGCGAACCGCTCACTCACAATCTGAACTGACTATTCGAAACACTCTTCAAGACTTCAATGCGAACTGTATTATGTTTCCAACTTCTGCATTTCTTTTGTTAAATCCTGATTTTTGCACATTAGAAAATAAACTCTTCTATGTTGGGATCATAAAATCGGGATTTACTAATGAATATAAAAAAAATTCTTAATGTATAAATGTAAGTTAGGTGTTTATTAGATAGATTATAAAAGGTAGGAAATAGACCTATTCTGAATCTGAACAAGAATACATGACATGAACCACGAAGGCAGAACAACAGGTTTAGTTTTGTTCATATTCGTATTCACGTTCAGCCAATCGGGCAAAGGTTTTTTATCACGTGATACCCTCCTCTCGCCATGCTCAATGATATCCTTCAAGATGGGTTAATTTTTAATAGTATCAGAACTATAAAAGTAAACGATTTAATATCAGAAAATATGCCAAGAAAGTTAGTTGAATACTGTAGAATAGGTTGGAAATTATAAAAATTATCGAAATTATGTATTAATTATTGTCTTTTAAGTTTTAGGTTCGTAGATAATTAAGAAACAGATCACACGCAAATGAAATTGGAACCTCAAAATCTGCTGGAAGAAAAAGGCAACGCGGCAGGAGTGACAGACACAGAGTGACACACAGACAGATTAAGAAAGTTAAAAAGTGGAGTCAAGAGAGTGAGGGTAGAGAGAAAGACCGTGAGAGAGAAGGATGTGACGCAGAGTGTTCCAAACACCTCCACCGGAGTCTGAAATCCTCTTTTTAGGGGTCCGAGAAGGAGTAATAGGGGGACCCTTCAATTATTTGAAAAGTGAAATCAAACACCGATTCATCTGTTCCATGCACAGACCGTGCGTGGAACAAGGAACACTTCTGGGAAAATTAAATTCACTATAGTCCGAATAAGTAATGGTAGATGACAAACACTATAGTTTTTGCTTTTTCATGATGTTAGCCCGACGTGAGCAACGGGTCACTCGCAAAGAGGTCCCCAAAATATAGCTTCCCTCACCAGCTAACTGCAAAGCAGATAGGATCCAGCTTTGGGACAGGATCTAGGTTTAAAGCAGCCTAGCCCCACTAGGACCCCACTTGTTCCATGCATGGTCTATGTGTATCATAAAAAACCTCAGGGAACCATTCTGAGTTCTACTCTCCATATATATATATATATATATGATACACACAGACCGTGCATGGAACAAGGAACTCTTCTGGGATAATTAACTCCACTATAGTCCGAATAAGTAATGGTAAATGACAAATACCATAGTTTTTCTTTTTCATGATGCTAGCCCGACGTGGGGCTAGCATCATGAAAAAGAAAAACTATGGTATTTGTCATTTACCATTACTTATTCGGACTATAGTGGAGTTAATTATCCCAGAAGAGTTCCTTGTTCCATGCACGGTCTGTGTGTATCATAAAAAACCTCAGGGGACCATTCTCAGTTCATTCCCATATATATATATATATTATATATATATATATATATCGTAAAGAACGACGCTTGTATAGGAGATATTCCGCGCAAGACGAGAGAGAGAAAACGGAACAAATGAAAAAATGAAGTAACCACCTGGGTGGTTACTTCATTTTTCATTTGTTCCGTTTTCTCTCTCTCGTCTTGCGCGGAATATCTCCTATACAAGCGTCGTTCTTTACGTTATTTATACTGCGTGTTCTTTGCAGTTGAATGTATATATATATATATATATATATATATATATATTGTTTTCTCGTTAATATGACTGTTTATTAGAACATTATTTTTCTTATACTCGTTTGTTTTTCATCCCCGAATTGGGTAGTGAATGCCCAGTGAAAACTGAAGTTTGGAAACCAGTTACTCCGCCCAAGCAGTAACAGTGGTAACAAGTGTCATAGTGAGGACCGTAGTTCAATTTCTTTTTCATTTGTTTGATAGGCCCAAGTTTGTCATTCTACGTATGCTAATGGGCCAAGTTTGTAACACCGTGTATGTTGATAGGCCCAAGTTTGTCATTCACGTATGCTAATAGGCCAAGTTTGTAACACGTATGCTAGGCTTAAGTTTGTCATTCCACTTATGCCAATAGGCCAAAGTTTGTAACACCACGTATGTTAATAGGCCTAAGTTCGTAATACCACTTATGCTGATAGGTCTTAGCTCAGAAAGCTGATACCTGCTCCCCTGCGCTACCCAAATCGTCTGTAGGAAATTCTAATAATGTAACCCCTCCCTCAGAAGGGAGAGTGTGAGAATAAAGAAGGAACTCCAAATCCAATATTTGCTCGTAATTTTTTCTCATACTACAAATCATAATCATTATCATCATTATAAAAAAAATCTATACTCAGGGAAAATCTCTTTCTCGAACACTTGGACCACTTTTTTTTATCTTCTATGCTCCTTTCTCCAAAATGGGGTATGCAGAACATCGGACAACCATCTAAAGATGTTTTTTTCTGCCCTATATGGGCTCAACTCCAGGAAGGCGTACGGTGCTGATGCTGCCCCCTCTGATGTTCTCAAGAACTTTGCGTCTGTGCTGACACCCTGCCAATTCGAACTCTTTCGTCTTTGTCTTTCATTTGGTACTTTTCCTTTCTCCTGGAAGTTCGCTTTTATTCAGCCTGTCCCAAAGATGGGTGATCGCTCTCAACCCTCCAGCTATCGTCCAATTGCTTTGATTTTTTGCCTTCCTAAAGTTTTTCAGTCTACAGTATCCTTAATACGAAGATTTTTAAACACCTCTCTTCTCACAATCTTCTTTCAGTTCGTCAGTATGGGTTCTGCAAGGGACGCTCAACTGGCGATCTTCTTGCATATCTCTCTAACTCTTGATCATTCTCCTTTCGGGATTTCGGTGAAACTTTTTCTATTGCGCTTGATATATCAAAAGCTTTTGATAGAGTATGGCACAAATCTTTATTTTCCAAACTGCCCTCCTTCGGCTTCTGTCTTTCTATCTGTGCTTTCATATCTAATATCCTTTCTGGACGATCTATAGCTGCGGTTGTAGATGGCCACTGTTCTCCTAAAGCTATTAACAGTGGTGTTCCTCAGGGTTCTGTCATGTCACTCACTCTTTCACTTTCATTTATCAATAACCTATGAAGTCGCACTTTCTATCCTATTCACTCCTATGCCGATAATTCCACCCTTCACTTCTCATCCACTTCACAAAGCGTCCCTCTCAACAGTCACTCCATGATTCGCGTAGGACAGCTATAGTGTGCCTGACCTCTGATTTTTCTACTATCTGTGATTGGGTCAGAGCCCAGAGGAAGCCTTGTTGCTTTCACTGCCTCAAAAATTCAGTTCCTTCATCTGTCTACTTGTCACAACCACACGACTGTTCCCTTCAAAAATACACAACTCAATCCTTCTTCTTCTCTTAATATTCTTGGCGTTTTCTTTTCTCGTGATCTTTCCTGGAAAGATCACACACTCTCTTTCCAAAACAGGTCCTAAGAGGTTAACTGTACTCTACCAGTTCCGCAGTTTCTTCATTCCCGCTCAGTTGCTGTCTTTGTACAGGGTTTTGTTCGCCCCTATATGGAGTACGCTTCTCATGTCATGTGTGGGTGGCTCAACCCACACAACTCTACTTGATGGGATGAAATAAAAGGTTTTCTGTCTCATCAGTTCCCCGCTTCTAACTGACTGCTTTCAATACCTCTAGCTTCGCCGCAATGTTGCCTCACTCTTTCTTTACTATAACCATTATAACGGACACTGCTCTTCTGAAATCTCTAATTGCACGCCTTCTCCTTTAACCCTTTAAGGACTAGTCCGCAGCATATGCGGTCACTCTTGTTACCAGAACGTATAGGTTTTATTGTTATTCAAAACTAAATATTTTAGTAACTAGTCACTGAAATGATACACATTTTGGTTCCTTTCTCAACAACTAAATGACATCTATATATAAACATGTAGAAACATTTATAGAAACGAAGCATTGTAGTACAATTTATATTATTATTTCTGGTGGACCTTAAGGTACCATCCGTCATTAAAGGGTTAAGGAGATCATGCACTACCAGTCTTTCGACACATTCTCATCTACTCAACCGGTCAATCCTGAAACAAATTTCATCATTCCATCTTTCCCCCTGTCTATGACCTACAATCTTTCAAAAGCAGAATGTCCAGGAATCTCGAAAACCATAAACCTTGATTTTGGCTCTCTTCTTCATCTCTCGGTGAGCGTTTTTACGTGTATTGTACTGGTGCTTGGACAGTGGACACCTTCCTTCCTTCCTAAAAATAAAATGGTGACTTCTTTGGAAGTCTACATCAATTGTTTCACTGACCACATTCTCATATTGCTGTTACGCTTTTACCGAACGTGACCTGGTGACTTTTCTTCCTCGAACGAAATTTACTTAATTTTCTTTCGGATAAATTGACCCGATCGATGATCATCACATTCTTCCCTACTTCATCGGCTTCACTACAGTCACCATTACACAACAAATATATATATATATAATATTATATATATATATATATATATATATATATATATATATGGGATGAATTTCACAATTAAACACGTGAAATGAATGAATGATGCAAACCCACAAGGAAAAAGAAAAATGATTCCAAAGCCTTTCGTGTATTCAGAAGTACACCTCGTCAGGGAGGTGTACTTCTGAATATACGAAAGGCCTTGGAATCATTTTTCTTTTTCCTTGTGGGTAGGCATCATATATATATATATATATATGCACTAGAATCACAAAATAACACGTGACCTTATTAATAAGCAAACAACCACAAGGAAAAGGAAACACAAAGTCCGAGCGCTTTCGTGATATATTCACATTATATATTCACTATTTTCTGATTCCAAAGCCTTTCGTGTATTCAGAAGTACACCTCGTCAGGGAGGTGTACTTCTGAATATACGAAAGGCCTTGGAATCATTTTTCTTTTTCCTTGTGGGTAGGCATCATATATATATATATAATATGCACTAGAATCACAAATAACACGTGACCTTATTAATAAGCAAACAACCACAAGGAAAAGGAAACACAAAGTCCGAGCGCTTTCGTGATATATTCACATTATATTCACTATTTTCTGTTCTTCCTTGATAATGTGAATATATCACGAAAGCGCTCGGACTTTGTGTTTCCTTTTCCTTGTGGTTGTTTGCTTATATATATATATATATATATATATATATATATATATATATATATATATATATATATATATATATTATTTATTTACTCCAATTTCCTTATAAATTTCACTTAACATATTTTGATGATACTTTCACCATCGCCATGAATATACTGAGATCATCTCATTACTTATATTTTTCTTGAATTTGATTATGCGTAATGTTGAAATTTCAAAATTAATTTAGAACAGTTTCGCCTCCTCTCGCTTTCATTTTTTTAGTGGGAGGGATGGAACAGGAGAAACGGAAGGATTGGGGTAGGGGAAAGTGAGGGGATGGGGAAAGAGGTACTCCCTTACGTTTTATTTGATTTTAGTTGTCACTTCATCTCATTTCCTAATACCGTTCGTTCTTCCTTTTCACTACTAAAGAGAGAGTCTCTCTCTCTCTCTCTCTCTCTCTCTCTCTCTCTCCACGCTGGTGGCAACGACCTGTTCCTCAAAGACGGTAGGGTAGGTTTTACAGAAGGGATCATCAACCAGATCATGTCTCTTGCGGATGATCTAAAACTGAAGACAGACAGGGGAATGTTGAAGCCCAGGGAGAGATGACCGGGCCCCCACCTGGGAGAGATGATGTTGAGCCGCTGGCGGATGTACCTTCAACTGAAGGATGCGTCTAGGTACAGGTGGGTGACCCTCCTTCCCCGTTGGAGGGGGCTCAGGCTCCTGCGGAAGTTGTCCCCTCGTTGGTGAGGGGCTCTTCAACACCGGACAGCCCTCGCTGTTCGGGAAACGGGTCCGGTTAGGGGGCGGTCAGAATAGGGAAGGCTCCCTCCGTGCAATGCTTTTTAATGCTAGGTCGATTCGGAATAAGTTTTGCGAGCTACGAGCGCTCTTAGCATCAGAATACCAAGATATCGTTCATATCACCGAGTCCTGAATTCATACTGATCGTAGGGACTACGTTGGGGAGTTCGAAATTCCCGGGTATAGAATGTTTCACAAAGACCGCACCCGTGGGGAGGAGGAAGGGGTACTAATATACGTGAGGGACACGTTGAGTTCGGTTGACTGCCAGTTCCGATCGGAACGGGAGCTGTTTGGCGTCGATCTGAACGTGGGAGGGACGAACTATAGGTTAATCTTGGTGTACAGACCTCCGCATCTCCTCCTCGAGGAGGATACAGCCCTGTACACCGAACTCCGTAGCCTGCTAGGGGATAGGGTGTGTGTAGTTTTAGGAGACTTCAACTGTCGCGGCATAAAGTAGGAAGACAGGACTGCTGATGCTGAAGGGATAAGGCTAGTTGACTTTGCTGATGGGAACTTCCTCACTCAGTGGGCTAATGGGCTTACACTAGGCGAAAGCGTTCTAGACTTAGTATTCACGACTGAAGACAACCTTGTCACTGGCTTCACCGTTGACGAATCGTTGGGCGGGAGTGATCACGGTCTGATTAGGTTCCGTGTCTGCATCCCTCGGGTGAAGCGTAGTAATTCGAGAGGCAGTAAGCTCGATCTACGGCGGGCGGATTTTGTTAGCCTTCGGGATAGCGTAGGTGAGATGGGGTTAGAGGTCGGCGGCGATGTTGAGGAAGTGTGGAGTGCATTCCGGTACCAGTTTATGGTGCTGCAGTCTGCTGCCATACGCTCAAAACCGGTCACCCCTGCCTGAACGCAGCCTAAGTGGTTCATTCGTGACATCGCTTCGGCTATCCGAAATAGGAAAGCCGCATATAGGAGGGCGAAGGCCAATCATTCCCATGAGAACACTGAGGCGTATGTCCGCCTGTGTAGGGAAGTGAAGGCGAAGGTTAGGCTAGCGAAACGTAACGAAGAACTACGGGTGGCAAGCCTCTGCAAGGAAAACCCTAAGGAATTCTTCAGTTATGGTAATAGTAGAAAGCCCATTAGAAGCGGACATCGCTAATGTGCTTAATGAGTACTTTGCGGGAGTGTTCACCAGAGAGGATACCCGCGTCATCCCCGAGCCAGGCGTCAGGCACGAAGGTGCTGGCCTGGATAGTGTTCGATGTGCCGCGATAGTCGTTGCCGATAGAATAGACAAACTGAGCGCGTTTAAGGCTCCTGGGCCAGACCAGTTCCTCCCCAGAGTGTTGCGGGAGGTGCGCGACCAGGTGGCTCCCCACCTGGCTACAGTCTTCAACAAATCGTTGGAGACGGGCCAGGTGCCTCGTGACTGGAGGGAAGCCAATGTGACCCCTATCTTTAAGAAAGGGGATCACGAAAGTCCAGGGAACTATCGTCCCATTAGTCTCACTTCGGTTGTAGGTAAATTATTAGAGGGGATAATAGTGAATAGGATCGTTGACCATTTGGATTCCTACAAGCTGCTTGGGGACTCCCAACATGGGTTTAGACGGCATAGGTCGTGTCTCACCAACTTGCTCGAGTTTTTTCACGTCATGTTGAGTGAGTATGATAAGAGTAGGGCGATTGATATACTTTAAAGGTCTCGACTTTGAGAAAGCCTTTGATAAGGTACCTCACCGCCGGCTAATGGCCAAAGTGCGCGCGCTGAGTATCGGTGGGGAAGTAGGTAGGTGGATTGAAAACTGGCTGAAGAATAGGCGGCAGAGGGTTGTAATTAAAGGGGTTAGTTCGGGTTGGGCCTCGGTCACTAGTGGGGTTCCTCAGGGTTCCGTTCTGGGGCCACTGTTGTTTATCATTTACATAAATAATATCGACGGTGGCATCGTCAGTCGGATCGCCAAATTCGCTGATGACACCAAGTTTGGGGCCAATGTTGGGACGCCCGAGGCGATCGAGCAACTGCGAGCGGACCTAGGTAGGATAGGAGAGTGGTTCGAAAAATGCAAATGCCGTTTTACGTGGGTAAATGCAAGGTGATGCACATTGGCTACGCCAATCCCAAGTCGGACTACTCGATGTTGGGGAGTAATATCGAGGCCACTGATTTGGAAAAGGATTTGGGTGTGCTAATTAGCGGCGACCTTAAGTTTACGAAACAGTGCGTAGAGGTGGAAAAGAAAGCCAAGAAGTTGTTGGGTTATATCAGGAGACAATTGTGGCTTCGGAACAAGGAGATTGTGCTCTCTCTGTACAATTCCCTTGGTTCTGCCGCACCTGGAGTATGCTGTGCAGTTCTGGTCGCCCACCCTCAGGAAAGATATTGAGAGGCTGGAGCGAATGCAGGCAAGGGCCACAAAGTTAATCCCTTCCGTTAGGCATATGAGCTACAATCGACGCTTAGGCCCCCTGAATTTTTTTCGCTGGAAATTGGGAGGCTGCGCGGTCAACTCATCGAAGTTTTCAAGTTCTTACGCGGGTTCAACGATATCGATTTTAGAAGCATGTTTAGTTTAAATGATAACCCAACTCGCAACAATGGTTGGAAGTTGGATTTGAAACTGTTTAGGACTAGTGTGTGTGAGAATTACCTTACGTATAAGATCTGTGACACGTGGAACAGGCTTACCTTCAGAAGTTTGAACAGTTCTTCTGTGGATCTGTTCAAGAAAAGGTTAGACCGAATCTTGCACACTATTTGAGGGTGTATGAAATTTTTTCTGGTACCCGTTGCCATTGGTACCTCCTCGGTACGGGCCGCAAGGCCTTTTGAGGTACTTCTTTTCCTTGTAACTCTCTCTCTCTCTCTCTCTCTCTCTCTCTCTCTCTCTCTCATATATATATATATATATATATATATATATAGGGTGGCGTAAAAGTCAGGAACCATAGGCACATTTTAATAATTTGTGTTTTAATGTGTTTTGTTCTTTTCAGATTTGTTGTTGAACTCATGGCACAGAAATTGACAATTGTTGAACGGGTGGAGATAGTTTTAATGTTTGTAAGGCGTGGTAACACATCGATCAGTTGCTACTGCTTTTAATGACAAACACCCTGAGTTGTTCAGGCATCAGTTGGAAAACTGTTCACTCGCTTCAAAGAAACCGGAAGTGTTCATGATCTGCCGTGTAGTGGCCGGCCAAAAGGTTCAACCGATACAGCAACATCACTAACAGTACTCAATCACCTCGAAAACAGCACTCGTAAGTCATTAAGAAAGTTATCCTAGGAAACGGGTGTCTCCAGAAGATCCATTCAACGAATTCTTACAACAAATCGTTTCCACCCCTACAAAGTCCAACTCGTTCAAGAACTGCATGGTGACGACACAGACCTTCGTGTAGAGTTCTGCCAGTGGTTTCTACAACATCGACAGTTTCAACTTCAACGAAGGATCATGTTCAGCGACGAAGCGATATTTCACCTCAGCGGTCGTGTCAATAGGCATAATGCACGCTATTGAGCCAATGAAAACCCCCACTGGATGGAGGAAGGACATATGCAATGTGCACCACCACATTTCGCAACCATTGTCCGGAGCTCTTTATATGAAACATTTCCAAGCAAGTGGATCGGACGGCGAGGGCCCGTCGAATGGCCACCTAGGTCTCCAGACCTCACGCCTCTTGACTTTTTCTTGTGGGGCCATCTCAAGTCGGTAGTCTATGCTGATCGACCCTGAACCATACGTTCTCTTAAGGATAAAATCACATCTGAGTGAGCCAAAATCAGTACCACTGTGTTAAGGAATGTTTAAACATCATGCATTCAACGCGTCAGAAAGTGCCTCCAAGTGGAAGGCCACTAATTCGAACATTTATTATAATTTAATAAAATGTGCCTATGGTTCCTGACTTTTGCGCCATCCTGTATACTGTATATATAAAGACCTAATTTCCAAAAGGTGCTAAGTCCATTTTTGTTCAAAGTTGAGTTTGTACCACTAAAAAGCAGTTCATGTGCATATCCCTTTCATAACGAACATAATAATATGGCTTTCTTTTCAAAAGGTGCCAAGTCCAATTCAATTTGTTTCCAAAAGGGTCTAAATCGACAAATTCACCAACAGCACCCTCTATAAACTACAATGTTAGCATAATTGTATGTACCTACATCTACAGTGAGAGATAAATGAGGATGTGTGGTGACCACTATGCATACTAAGTATCGTCAGGATGACATTTTGGCTTGATATAATTTGATTGAACTGGCAGAGATATTGAAATAAATAATACTGGTTTTGCACGGCTGTTTTTTTTTTGTTTTTTTTTGGCGTTTGTTTCAGTATAATCCAGAAGTGTTTTGGACAACATGTCTTTAATTGTGTTCCAAAAGGAGCTAAGTCCACCACCAATTACAAACAAAAAACGTATTTACAAATTAACAATGTGGCATGTGCACTAGATTTTATTCAGACAATTTTTTGCTAAATGGCACTCACTCCCAACATTAATGTGAGAAAAACTACTTTAATGAGAAACTATAGTGAAAAAATATAAAATGCGCCCATATCTTAATTAAAAACTGGTTTTATGGACTTAGCGACTTTTGGAAATCAGCTCTTAATATATATATATATATATATATATGGGCTACGTCGTTGCCACGCTGCAACACCGCTTCTCGTTGGACGAGCGTTGATTTTGTTTGTCAATTGGGTGGATGATCGTCCTCTGCGTGCAGACAGTGTAGTAATCACGTAAAGCTATAGGTACCCTCCGTCACATGATCACATGCCCTTTGTCGTTACGACGAGAGTTAACACTTTCAGGACGACCGGTACAAACTGGTGACGTTTCAGACACACGCATTCATAAATTAACTCTAAAAAAAATTCCGGCCTTAAAGGGTTAAACAAACCCAACCATTATGACGATGATAATTATTATTATCATTATTATTACCATTATTATTATTATTATCTTTATTATTGTAAAATCACTAAAGTGGTCAGTGTTTCTTTCACCACAAAAGAAAAACCTTGTTTTCGAGGCTGTGAAGTATTCAAAGAATTTAAGAATTTCCTTCATATTATGTCGAATAGAGAAAACAAGTAGGCTTCGTCATAAACTTAAAATAACTTCAGAATATTAGAGAATATGACCCTTTGTCATACGACATTTTACAGTATGTAATGAGAGTAGCATCACCGATAGAAAGCATTAAAGGTTTTTTATGCAGCTTCCTAACAATGTTGAGAGGTATAATTGGCCTTGTAGAGCCTCAACACTTCTGAGTACGGACTCTTTTTAATGGTAAAAACATTATCATTTGAAAGGTGAGGTTACAGCAAGTTCGTATCTGCTGTCTTGGAAAGAATAGAAGTATTAAAAGAATAAAACACACACACACACACACACACACACACACACACACGCACATATGTGCTTCTGAGAAACACATGCAATGACTTGCATTCTTACATCCTAACGGTTTGGATATAATTAATTGAACGAACTATTATTAATCCAACACATAGTCTAAATGGTTTATTGCTATTTCATGTAATTCATAACATAATCATTCTTATATTGAAAGTGAAACGGTTATCATAAGTTTCACCAGAAAATATATGACAAAAGTTTGTCCATTAAATTTCTCATTTATTTAGTCTCTTAAAATTACGATGCTGCTTTTGTATTCAAAGAATCACTTTTCGCATTACAAACAATAAAAAATACACTTGACTCTAAAACTTTTTCCATTTAAAGTTGTTTAACTATTGTAAACATGCACTTTGTTATTTATAGTAAACGGGATAAAGATTCATACCTACAGGGTGTCCATAAAATCCAGCATCATAGAAAAAAACAATGTATGAACACCCTCTATTACAGGCATGGTGTAATTGTAATTTGCAATTGTAAGTGGTTGTAATTGATTTAACTTTTTCAAGTAATTGTTGTCTAATTTCAATTGACTACTAAAATGTAACTGTAATTGAAATCAATTACATTCACATTGACAATGAGAATGAACCCAACGAACATTGAACAATTCACCTGATATTACATTGACTGCTAATTGAACTGTGGTTTAAATACGTGTTCAAATAGAATAATATTCACACTATGGGTATAATTGGGTATGGAAATAAAAAATTAAGGCTGTAAATTAATGGTAGACTTCTTTCCTTTCCTTTCATTTATATTCGGCGTTTCTATGAAAAGTAACTGCAATTAATTACTTTTCAATGTAATCGCAATTAATTATTTTTCAATGTAATCGCAATTAATTACTTTTCAATGTAATTGCAATTAATTACTTTTCAATGTAATTGCAATTAATTACTTTTCAATGTAATTGCAATTAATTACTTTTCAATGTAATTGCAATTAATTACTTTTCAATGTAATTGCAATTAATTACTTTTCAATGTAATTGCAATTAATTACATTTGCCGACTGCAATAATTGTAATTGAGCATATGCAAAGTAATTGTAACCAATTATTTTTAACTATAATTGCCCAAGAACTGCTTTATTATATGCTTTATTTGCAATGAAATAATACAGGTCTCTCTTTATTATTTACTGTATATAGACATTCTTTAAGAGGTACTCAAATACTATGAAATTAATAGCATTGTTGAAACTCATCGAGGAATTATATACATATTTTTATAATAATAATAATAATCATAATAATAATAATAATAATAATAATAATGAGATAAAACCTTAACTTTATGTCAAATGTATTCAATTCACACATTACATACATATATACACACACACGAGCAGTTCGTTGCAGCATTGCCAAGCAAACAGGGGGAGGTCACTGTACTGACGTACTAACATACGTAGTTCATCACCATTGAAAGCAACACTACTCCGCGTCAGCCCAATTCAAAGAACATCCAAGTTCATATTCGTTTACGCACAATTTTCGTTAGTTATTATCAGTCCAGGTGCATGATTCTTCTGGAGCAAGATGCACCGCAAGTTTGTGTTTCCTTCCCAAGGCAGCACATATTTACCTGTGTCAATCACAATGATACTCGCATTACCTCAGGCTTGCTCCACAGGCTTGCTCTCGAATCCCAACAGGAGTTAGAACAATAGGCCGCATTAGTTGGCCTGAGCGCTGTACTAGTTTCTGGCCCTTCAGACTGAATTATTATTATTATACAATGTTACATGCAGAAGCTTACTTCATTAAATACCGCAATATTAATACTATCTAATATACTATTTCAGAAATGAAGCCTTATATATATATATATATATATGTATATATATATATATATATCGTAAAGAAACGACGCTTGTATAGGAGATATTCCGCGCAAGACGAGAGAGAGAGAACGGAACAAATGAAAAAATGAGGTAACCACCTGGGACCCTCATTTTTTCATTTGTTCCGTTCTCTCTCTCTCGTCTTGCGCGGAATATCTCCTATACAAGCGTCGTTTCTTTACGTTATTTATACTGCGTGTTCTTTGCAGTTGAATGTATGTATATATATATATATATATACGTATATATATATATATATATATATATATATGTAACAATTTTTTTGCGCACACCTACAGGTTGCTACAATTGGTGTAGAACAATGCGGTTTTCACCATTCGATGCGTCTTTTTATTGTGCAGTGCCCATGCTAAAAAAATTCACTAACATAATTCCTTCCCCCCTTTTAGGGGTACAGTTCTTCCCATGCCTGTACACGCATTTTTTTTAATTTTTCATTTTTAATCATAATTTTGGCACAAAATAAGTCAATATTTACTAAACATTTAATATCATTCGATTCACAAAAGATTTATTTATCGATTCAATTTAAAAAAAGTATATATTTTTATAATTCATAAAGAACTCTTTGCAAAAAACTAAAAACAAACATGCATTTTTAAAATTCAATGATTTTTATACAAAATATTTTGATATTTTTAAAATTCAATGATTTTTATACAAAATATTTTGATATTTGTTATAATTTTAACATTTTTCGATTCACAAAAGATTTCTTAATCGATTCAATACAAAAAATTACATAATTAAAACGGGCAATTTAAATAAACACGAGTTTAAAGTTAAACGAGCTACACTCGAAATTATTTACTGTGACTTTTGTGCGTTTTATTACTGTGGCTTTTGTACAAATAATTTTACGTATACACAAACAATTTGATAGAATATTGATTTATCATTCTATTTTTTAGTTGTCATAGAAATACGTTAATTAAGTTATCTGATTAGATGCGCTTTTATAGTTGAAGATCATTTTTAGAAAATTATTTATTTTCCCCACTTTAAAATATTACAAAATTTCTATTAGGTATCCTAATATCATTATGCCTGTCGCTGTAAGTAAGAAAATAGCAATTATTTTCCATTTTATGAAAATTTAGGACCCCCTAGGCCTACAAAACCAATTTTCCCCTTTTCTTTATCAAAAATTTTTGATTTTCGGAAGTCTTTCGGTTATAAATTTGTACCAGTCTATTGTTTATATATAATAATAATAATAATAATAATATAAAGACGTGTGTGTGTTCCAGCCATCAGCCATAACTCCAAAATGGAAGCAGTTACAAACATGAAACTTCACACACATATTGATTAGGTCCCGAGGATGTGCACGTGGGTGTTAATAAATTAAATAATTAATTTTAAAACAATAAATGACGTCATCAAGATCATTACGAAACCTATGGTAAAATTATTGAATACCCGGTTAGGTTCATTGAATGCCAGGTTAGGTCATCTGTACGCCCTTGACGATTGGTTAGGTTAAGTCGTGATATTTTCGTTGGCTTTAACGAAAATATCATGACTTAACCTAACCAATCGTCAAGGGTGTACAATTAACCTAACCGGGAATTCAATTAACGTACCCGGGCATTCAATTAATCTAATCGGGCATTCAGTTAACCTAACTGGCCATTTAATTAACCTAATCGGGCATTCAGTTGACCTAACTGGGCATTCAATTAACCTAACCGGGCATTCAGTTTACCTAACCGGGCATATATATATATATATATATATAGCGTTCAACATCCACCCCGGCAACGCCGGGTCGCTCCGCTAGTACTAAACTAATTCTGCACACAACTATGTCCCATTTTCTTAATGGCTAGCTCTGCACCGTACAAGGATAAATAAAGTGATCTAAATCGAGGAAGAAAGAAAGCATCTGCATTTAAAGTGTTCAATTTTTTTAGAATTCCCAAAAGGGTTTTAGAAGCTTTAAAACTCCATAAGTCATCGGACAGTAAATAATCTCGACATACTATTTACAGCGATTTGCTTAATATTTGGCTGATAGATAGATAGATAGATAGACAGATAGACAGATAGATAGAGACTTATAAGGATAAATACTACAGGAACAAGCCGTGGATCAATGAAAGAAAGCCAACCCCAGCCTTCTTTAGTTAGCTTTATAAGGCTAACTAACGAAAATATCACGACCTAACCTAACCAAGCGTTAGGTCAACTGTACGCCCTTGACGATTGGTTAGATTAGGTCGTTATAGTTTTGTTAGTTAGCCTTATAAAGCTAACTAAAGAAGGCTTGGGGTGGCTTTCTTTTATTGATCCCAAGCCGTTTATAAATATTAGCTTTAAATCCCTATATACATTGCAAATCTTGTCCTATAAAAATCATCGAATTTCCATTAAAATAATCCATTTACAGTAGCTACTGTAATTTTACTTGGTATGTGACTTCATTCTTATACTTTGTCTTGAGCAGTATGTTTAATGTGACCTATGTTTAATGAGGATGATTCTATTAAGGAGGACTTCATTCTTTGTAATTTGACTTCCATGTAACTTTTATCCTTTAATTCGATGCCAGTGCCAAACCAATGAGGTCACTTTAAAGATGCAAATCATTATAAAAGTGACGAGAAAATACCTTTATTATTTTCACGGACTACGTTGTAGCTACGTCGTAAGACCATCGTAAAAAATGAGTGACTTTAAACGACGTCAGGTCTGTTCAGTAGCTGGGTGGGTGACTGTTCTGTGGGTTCTAATGATGTAGCGACTCGTACTTCGGATCCCACGTAAAGCTGTAGGTACCCTGCGTTACATGGCCTTTGCCGTTATGAAGGAGAATAAACAGCCAAAACATTATTATTAATTATTATTATTATGATGATCACTTCGAAGTGGAGCACAGAAATGAAAGACCTATCAATTAAAAACTTTTAAGTCGTAAAGAGCTTAATCTTTTCCAAAGTTGATTCAGTAAGAAATAACTAAAGAATTAGAAATTTTACATTCTCTTATTTTGAGAGCTTGAGGTGAATTTCACTGGAGTAAACTGGGATTATCTTTCTAAAAAAAAGACACGTAAAATAAGATGCTTAGACCTGTTTTCTGGATTATCTTACGCATGCAGAAAAAATAATTTTTTGTTATGATAATACATGGACTTTTATTGACGATACGTTCTATCCACACTCTTATTGCCCTAATCGTACTATAACCTATGTTAATCTAACCTATAACCTATCCCGGAGGACACTTGGCGATAGAGTGATACAATGCCATCTAACCATCTAACTTAATTTTACTTAACTTTACCTTACCTAACCTAACATGAAACCAGCATTCGTAGCTCAGTGAGTAATACCGTTTTCCTATCGAGATGTGCAAATAACTGCAGTTGATTACGATTTATTTTATAATTTATAATTTTATAACTGCAGTTCATTAAGATTTATTTTATAATTCATATTTCAAAGTTTTTATGATCTGCTCTGAATGCGCATGTACGTTGGTCTTTTGTACGTCAGTTTAAAACTCCCCATTTTTGAAGTTATAAACAGAGGTGTGCAGGTGAGTGCTCTTCAGAAATGAATTTAAAAGAGGTTAGTTACAGCTTATACTCGTATATTATTAGATATCTAAAATTAGAAAGTTTTTTATTTTTATACACATAAAATAGCTCAATAGTGTCAAAGGGGATTAAGTTTAAAAATGATTAATGTAAAATGAATTTTATAGTTATAATTAATAATAATTATCAAAAATTTACTTTATAAAATCTATTTTATTTTTATTTTTTAATTTTCTTTCAATATTTACATTATTTAGTGTGTTACTGCGCCAAATCAATATTAAGTATTCGCCACCAGCGAGCAGATAAGTTATTTATTTATTTATTTATTTATTTTGTTATTGTTCATAAATTGCCTTGTATCTTTCTCCCTCTTTATTAATACTTTTCCTTTTACAGAACCTTCGTCGGTAGCTTAATTACGTATATATTCGTTCAGTACAATTTTGTGTTACAGGAACCTGTCTTCTGCGTTTCAAGAACGTTTTAGCGGGCTTGCGTTTTTGACGTCACAACTAAGCACGTGGTAGACCTACGTTTTATTTATTAATTGCTCCTTACTTATTCCCGGAGACTTAAGTCGTTATTAGATTACTATTATTAACTCGCTATTAATTTCCGAAAGTAAGTAATTTAATAAGTTAATAACATGGCACCCTAGCCCTGTTCAAAAATCAACTTTTTCTTATTTTCATAGGTTTCTGTACTTTTTCCCATGCATTTTGACCTGAAAAGGCCGAAAATCACAATCATTTTGACCTAGGTTGTTGGGAAGCATTGCCGCATGGAGCTTTAATTTTTCTGCCTTGAAATCGGCCAAAAGCACCAGTTCCGGGGTCCCTTGAATCATGTTTTGCACTATAACTTTTTATCTAAACAAGATAGAGCAACAAAATAGGCACCAAATTAAAGTGTTTTTAATCCTCTTTCTAACTTACACAATTATGATAGTCTTGGAACAAGAAATGGCACATTGGTACATACAAAGATTTCAGAAATATCACAAAATTCGTTTTCTTACACTCAAGGCAGACAAGTCGCCTTATTCATGACACAAATTTGAGATTAACATTTTGTCACAAGTCTAATCGATCAAGAAGTGAAAGCATTACATGATGATTAATTTCATAATGACATTTACACAGTCAGTTGTTGAGAGTTTGTTTCTTGAAGCTGTCAAAGCGGCGTCTGTTGAACTCCACAGCTTGAGGAGATAGTCCCTTTGCTTGGCATCTGTTGTTATGACATTTGCAAAGTCGCTCATCATCTTGACACCACGTTCAGCAATGTCATTCACCACTTTCAGATTCTTAACATAGTCCAACGCTTTTCTGTAGTCCTCATTCTGTGGCCAAGACGTGACAGGTTCCAGAAGCCACTCGGATCCAATGTTCAGTGTGTCCAGCAGGAAATGTGATTCTGGGCCAATGAGATCAACCAGGGTGGTCTTAGCTGTGACTCTCTGGAATAGAGGCTTTCCTGTTCTGAAGCTGTCTGGCTTCTCAGTGGCATGTAACTGGGCAGCAATGTCGTGCTTCAATGTGTCACTCAATCTACTGCTGAACAGGGCAAATGGCACGACTTCCTGCGTCAGGTACCATTTGTGGTTTTCCATCTTATTAAGTACTGCATCAGCAAGCTCTGGGTCAGTTTTCTTGTACTTCAACATGTCCTGGATTAGACTTAGATCATTCACGGGAGCATCTGCAGCAGACATTGACATCATCCATACAGGAGTGTAGAACAGCGCAAGGAAGGTGTTGAGTCTTTCCAGCTTTGATACAGTGTCTTCGTCGTACTCAAGTTGATCTGCAAACATCAGCATTTTCATGGAGTACAGGTTTCTGGCCATCCATCTGGCCTGATGAATGGCGCCTAGTCGACTCCAGTGAATACCTCGAGGAGGCGTTCCTCCAAGAACAATGACTGTCAGTTCAGCCATTTCCCTGTAGTCGGCTCTTGGAAGCCTTTCTGCTGTTAGAATGTCTTGGAGTATTTCTTCACTGTTCTTCTTCTTTTCCTTCAGCCATTTGCTGTTGATAGCCAGCATCTTTGGGTTTTCCTTGGACAAGTCCGTCCAATCATCCTTCAGATGCTCAAACCAGGGATTATCTGACCCCTTCACCTTCCCAAACAGCTTCTCCCAAACTGCTCCTACTAGGATTTCCAGGATGTGATGTCGACAGGCCAGATAAAACACCTTTTTGTTCAGCATTTTCTCTAGCAGTTTGGCAGCTCCTCTGTGAACTCCACTGTTACTGGATGTAGTGTCAAAAACAAGGGCAGTAACATTATCCGTAAGTTCCCATGTCTCCAGTAAATCCATTGAAGCCTCAGCCTGAGCTGTGCCAGAAGAATTGTCGATGACAGGTACTCCCAATAACTTTCCTTCAGTGTATGAAGGTGGACCAGACACTAGCACAGCTAAAGTCTCTGAGGTACTTCCAGGTTCACTGCCCAAGACATCTTTGAGCAACTTTCATCCCAGTGTAAGGCAGCGTACCGTGGGGGGTTTTCACAAAACTTGGACATGTGACTCTGGCTGATATTATACCTGGACAGCATTCTGTTGCGACGTGTTGTTGAGGTTGAGATGACGAAGTTATCCAGATCAGCCCCTCCAGCTTTCAAGGTGGCAGAAACCATGGCAGTAACTTGATTGTCTGATAAACCAAGACGATCAGCTGTATTGCAGATGACATCACATTCCATGACCTTCCTTGGAAACGTCAAAGTCACACTAGTCACAGTGTCTTGATGGTGAGAACATCCAGGACGAGGCTGATGGTAATCCATGTCCTCTGTGTTAGCGTCGTTGTCAGTTGAGTCACCCCAGGTAATGTCATCCACATGAACAACTGCCTCTTGTTCTGCTGCAGCTGTAAAATAGTACATGTTAAGACAGTAATTGTTAAGTACATGCTAAATATCGTAATGGAGTAAAACTTAAAACTTTTTGTAACGTTCAAAGTAATTAGTTTTACCTTGTTCTTGTCTATGCTGCAGTCTTTCATTCCTCGCTGCTTGCTGCAGGGATCTTGTCTCAAAAATCTTGTCATGACCAGACATATGACCTTTCCTCTCAGTCTTTTGGTCTTCGTAGAACCTGATATCCTCATCTTTCTTCTCTCTGGATAACAGTCTGTTGTTCTGTATTTCCTGGATTGCATCTGGAGCTCCTATATCGAACAGGCTGTCTAATTCCAGCACAAATGCTCCTCTTTTTCCTCCAGGGTTACTTGCTCTTCCTTTGCTTTTCACCAGAGCACGATGTTTCTCATGTAGTTTCATGAAGAGCTTCATTGCGTTGTACTTGGTCATTGTCTTGATCCTAGCCATCTGCCAGAATGGGATGATAGATTCAACTGTTTCATATGCAAGGTCTTGAACCATGGGCCTCCCTGCATTTTCCGGTAAATTCTGAAGATTAAGGAAATACTGGAACGCCTGTCTGTTGGTGGGAAGCTGGGAACCACTGATAAAAGCTGAAGGGTATCCAACCAGGAAAGTTTCAGTGAGAGATCTGGTAGATGGCCCAGTTGACACCTGCCTGTGGACAGTACGTGGAGGTTCTGAGATATCAACTGTGCGCCCACGGAGCTCCCTCAGCTCCTTGCTTAATGCCATTGTGAAGTTGTAACTTGTAGATGGTTTTCTAGATTCTGATTGAGTTTCTGTTGTTTCCTGAAAAATGATAGATAATTATTATTATATTATTATTTTATTATTATTTATTATTATATTTATTATTTATTATTATTATTATTATTATATTATTATTAATTTTATGCTCTTTCATTTGATGCCTAATTTGTTGCTCTATCTTGTTTAGATCAAAAGTTAAAGTGCAAAACATAATTCAAGGGACCCCGGAATTGGCGCTTTGGCCGATTTCAAGGCAGAATATTTAAAGCTCCATGCGGCAATGCTTCCCAACATCCTAGGTCAAAATAGTTGTGATTTTCGGCTTTTTCAGGTCAAAAAGCATGGGAGAATGTACAGAAACCTATGAAAATAAGAAAAAGTTGATTTTTGAACAGGCCTAATGGCACCCCCATCAAGTACTTGCAGTCGGTGCGAAGGGAAGTTTGCTGCTTACGCGTTTAATTTAGCTAATAATAATAATAATAACGATCAATTAGTTTGCAGGTAGCGCTCAACATGGATTTGCTGAAGAACGAGCTACAGCATGAGAGGGAGGCCAGGGTGAGGCTTGAAGAAAGGGGGATGCTCCTGACGGCGAAATTAGAATCCCTTGACCCTTCTGAGAGCAGTTATTCTTTAGTTGCGGCTTCTCCTGCCTCAATTTATACCAATGGTATAAATAATTCTAACAGCCCTATCTCTTCCTCTAGTTCCCGACCCTTCGTGCAAGTGCGTAATGGAGCCCCATTGAGAAAACCTAAGATTTTTCTACCGGTATTAACGAACAATAAGTTTTCTGTTTTAAGTTTCGAAGACGTAGATGAACCTGAAATACGACTCGTTGGTGATTCCATTGTTCGATGGCAGCTCGAGGAATTCTGTGGGAGAAACCCACGTCGTAGGCGCCGTTACTGCTACCCTGGGGCAAGGGTGGAGGATATAACTAATGATGTTGACCATTTTACAGAAGGAACCTGTGAGGACACAGCGTATGTTATCCATGTCGGTACTAATAATGTTTTAAATTCTAGATCGGAAGAGCTGCTGGTTAGTTGTAGGAACTTATTAGAGCGACTAAAGGAAAACGTAATAAGATTGTTTTAACAGGTATATGTCCTCGAATTATCCAACGTAACGAGTTTTACAGCAAGGAGACGCATATTAACAATAACCTAAAGTCTCTTTGCGAACAGGAAGGAGTGCATTTTGCGAATTTTTGGAACAGTTTCTACGGCAGGAGGAACTTGTTCTCGAGGATGGCCTTCATCTTAATGACGTTGGAGCTGCGCGTTTAGAAATACTATTTCATAATACTGTCTCTTCTTTCCAGGCTGCCGTAACTCGAACGGTCCCAGCGTAATTTTCTTAAATTTCCCTTGCGCGGCGAAGGTAACGCGGTTTTAACAAACAATTTGAAGGTTCTATCTTTAAGTGCTCGTAGCCTTCGAAACAAAATAAACAAATTTTTTCTTTAATTGCTTGCAAAGACTATAATTTAATTGCGATAAATAAATCGTAACTTAGCACTGAAACACGTGACTTTATAGGGGAGTATCAAATTAGAGGTTATAGACTTTTTGTTAAAAACAGAATAGGTACGCTAGGAGGAGGTGTTATGCTGTGTATCAAATATAATATTGCGAACGCGACAGAATTAAAGCACAGAATTCCAGAACGGAGTGATTCAACTAGAGCAGAACTTAAATTGAACGACTTCAAACTTCTTGTTGCCGTTATATATATAGGCCCCCTAATTTCATAATACTGTCTCTTCTTTCCAGGCTGCCGTAACTCGAACGGTCCCAGCGTAATTTTCTTAAATTTCCCTTGCGCGGCGAAGGTAACGCGGTTTTAACAAACAATTTGAAGGTTCTATCTTTAAGTGCTCGTAGCCTTCGAAACAAAATAAACGAATTTTTTCTTTAATTGCTTGCAAAGACTATAATTTAATTGCGATAAATAAATCGTAACTTAGCACTGAAACACGTGACTTTATAGGGGAGTATCAAATTAGAGGTTATAGACTTTTTGTTAAAAACAGAATAGGTACGCTAGGAGGAGGTGTTATGCTGTGTATCAAATATAATATTGCGAACGCGACAGAATTAAAGCACAGAATTCCAGAACGGAGTGATTCAACTAGAGCAGAACTTAAATTGAACGACTTCAAACTTCTTGTTGCCGTTATATATATAGGCCCCCTAATCAAACAGCTGATACGGACGAAGCGTTATATCGTGAACTAAAAAGAATAATAAGTAGTGAGAGGGCCTTAATTATGGGTGACTTTAATTGTGCTAACGTGAATTACGATACAATGCAGGGAGACGCGGAAGGTAATCGTTTAGTTAATTTTCTCGAGGATAGCTTTCTTATTCAAAAGGTTGGGGAACCTACGAGGTTGGACAGTATTTTAGATTTAGTAATAACTACGGATGATAGGCTTATCACTGATCTTCAAGTAATAGAACCATTAAGCAATAGCGATCACAATATGGTGGAGTTTGTCCTCACAGTAAGTCACTCGAAACCAGCTAACTCGACTAAAATTCCTAACTTCCAGCGCTCAGACTTTTGTAAATTTAGAAATGAATTGTCACACGTCAATTGGGAAAACGTAATGGGGACCTCCAACGCAAAAATAATGTGGGAATCGTTTGAAACAGTATTTAGGACTATAAATGAGGAATGTGTACCGTACAAGATTAAGCGCGCGAAAATAAATAAGTCCTTGTGGTTTATTTCTAGAGTAGGGGATATTATAAAGAATAGAAATAGGGCTTATAGGCCACATAAGTGTGATAAAGACAATTTGTGGTTACGAAACCACTACATATATTTAAGGCGTGAATCGAAAAGCATAAAAAAGTTCAAGCGCGATTTGAAATTTCCATAGCTCGTGACGGCAAAGAAAACCCCAAGTGATTCTTTCAATACGTCAATAATAGGGACCCAGTAAAGAACGTCTTGGGACCATTCAAAACTTCTGACTGTGAGCTAATTTCTGAAAACAAGCGAATGGCTAGTTTGCTAAACGAATTTTTTACGTCAGTTTTTACAATAGAAGATGTAACGAATATTTCTACGGTCATAGACATAATACCTTTTGATAATGGTAATCTTTTAGATAATATTGTGGTGAGTGAACGGGAGGTACTGCACTATATTTCTAAAATGAAAATGCTTAAATCACCAGATTCCATATATCCCATGCAACTAAAAGAATTAAAGGAAAGCATTATTGTGCTGCTAACAAAGAGTTTTAATGCGTCTATTTCTGAGGGGTGCGTACCAGATAATTTCAAGTTAGCAAATGTAACACCTATTTTTTAAAAAAGGCGATAAAGGTGCGGCGGGAAACTATGGGCCAATCAGTTTATCGTCTGTTGTAGGTAAGCTACTGGAATCAATAATTAGGGATCGTATAGTCGAACACTTAGAATTGCATAACTTGATTAGAAAAACGCAGCACGGCTTTAAGCGAAACAAATCTTGCTCAACTAATCTTTTAGAGTTTTTTTCCAAAGCGTGGTTGAAGTTTACAATAGTTATCGGGCGGTAGATGTATTGTATTTAGATTTTCAAAAAGCGTTTGACACCGTACCGCACAAAAGTCTCGTTGAAAAAGCTAATGCTCATGGAATCAGGGGTGTAGTAATAAACTGGATAGAAGAATGGTTGCGAGGTAGGAAACATAGGGTGGTCGTTGATGGAGCGGAGTCGTCTTGGGCTAATGTAGCGAGCGGCGTTGCGCAGGGTTCTGTATTGGGGCTCTTGCTTTTTCTTATATATACTGTATATATTAACGATTTAGATGTCGGCCTAGTCAGTACAATTTCAAAGTTCGCAGATGACACGAAGTTGGGTGGTAGGACGATTAATGGCAAAGATAGAGGTAAAATCCAGGAAGATCTGAATAAAATCGTAGATTGGTCGATCACATGACAAATGAGATTTAACGTCGATAAGTGCATAATTTTACATATAGGTTCGCGTAACGGTAATTTTGCGTATAGTATGTCAGGGAAGGAGTTAACAAGCGTAGAGCAGGAAAAAGATTTGGGAGTTATAGTCACTGGTGATTTAAAAGTGGCGAAACAAAGTACAGCAGCGGTCAATAAGGCGAACAAAGTGTTAGGTTTTTATAGCTAGGAATTTTGAGTACAAATCGCGCGATATTGTTTTTCCTCTTCATAAATCATTAGTTAGACCCCATTTGGAGTACACGATCCAATTTTGGAATCCGCATATGCGCAAAGATATGGACAAAATCGAAAGAGTTCAAAGACGAGCAACTAAGATGATTCCGTCGCTTAGGTCAAAGTCGTACGAAGATAGGCTTTAGGAGTTAAATTGACTAACTCGAGACTATGAGGCTAGGGGGTGATCTAATTCAGGTTTTTAAAATTATGAATGGGTTTGATAACGTAGATAGAGATAGCTTTTTCGAAATAGCACAATATAATAGAACTAGAAATAACTGGTGTAAGCTGACAAGTAGAAGGTTCGAGACAGCAGTTGCCAAAAACATTTTTACGCATAGAATAGTACATAGCTGGAATTGTTTGCCGGTAGAAGTAATTAGTAGTACGTCTCTAAACATGTTTAAAAATCGATTAGACGCATATTTTGATAGACTGAGAATACTTTAAGGTAGTAAAATTAATTTTTTTGTGGTTCGGAACCCATGTAAAATTGTAAGTCCCCTCCGCCACCTCGGAGGACACGCGCAATACACAATTATAAACAGTTAGGTAGACCAGCGATGAGTGAATCCTAAGGTCTTTGTTGGTCTGAAACTATATATATATCAGGGCCGTAGCCAGGGGTGGGGATAGGGGGATATATCCCCCGAAATTCTTCCCAAACTTAGAAATATATTCCGACAAAATACTTCTCTCTGCTTACTCCCCTTTCATGGAGCTCTTATTTTCTGGAATGGATTTACATTTCCGACTCACCGAACTCTATAAGGAGCTCATGTCGATTAATGAACTTACGCTCCCGACTCTTAAGTTTGCTTGCTTTTATTTGGTCATCTTGCCTACGTCACAATTCAAAGGTCGGACGGAAAGGTGATCACTTTGTTACACAGAATGTGGAAGAGTATTACAGACGTTGTGCGTATGTGCCTTTCCTAGACTTTTTATTAAATGAACTAAATGGTAGATTTCTCAACCATAAAACTGTATTACAAAAACTACATTCGTTGTTGCCAAAGAGATCCATCTCTCTGACGGATGAGGAAGTGAAAAACTGCTGCGAAACTTTGTCTCTTCAGTGGCCTGACGATGCAAGCGTTCCGGTAAAGTTCGAGGGAGAACTGAAGATGTGGAGACGAACTTGGAGAGACCAAAATCGATTTCATTACTTCTTTAAATGAATGCAATGAAGAAATATTCCCTACAATTCATACATTTTTGAAAATAGGTGCCACTCTGCCAATAACTACGGCCACTGCAGAAAGATCCTTTTCAACGCTAAGAAGACTTAAAACTTACATAAGAAATTCTTCCTTTGAAGAGAGACTGAATGGTTTGGCCTTAATGAGCATTCACCGCCAATTAGAAATACAACCGGAGGATGTTCTTCAAGAAATGTCAAAAAGGAAGAGAAAATTAAATATCGTCTTGTAAGGTAATGTAAACAATTTACATATCTTTGTTGAATGTACAGTATATATATGTGTGTGTATATATATATATAAATAATTATGTATATACCTAGGAAGTCCTAGGTAAATATATGTAGAAAAGTGTTTCTACGAGAAAATAAATTTGTGTTAAAATTTAAAGATATTCTGTTTGTATAAATTAAAATATTAATCCTTTAAAAGATATTATTTTGTTCATATAAATTAAAACAGGACTCCGTTAAATTTCTTAATATTTGTATAAATTGCCTTCAGCCCAGATTCTCTGGCACCCTTTCGATAAGCCTAACGATGCTCTCCACAGTTGCCACGTATAATCTTAAACAGAGATTCGCAAATTGTAAATGTTCTTTTCAATTATTATAAATCACATAAAAGAGTTAAGTGTAAAATTACAATTGTATAAATTCTTTGGCTAATATCATTTTATACCAATTCTCTTGTTAATACCATTATTATAGTAGGAATATACAAGTAAATAAAACTTTGGTAAACGTGGCACCACTGGGTTTCTCAAGGAGGAAATGAACACGCCTTGAGAGAGTCTGCCTCAGATTTGAGACAGGGAGTTAGAGTCTCGCCTCGGACTCGAGTGGGTGTGAGTGTTCCGCCCTTGGGCCAGCCGGGTTTGGCTGGACCCCTCAGCTTTTTTTGATGTAAGCATTTGCCCGTTAATAACTTCTCTAAAGCAAGTGTTGTGTTAAGGGTGTATAAGTGATTTCAACTTTGAGAAATAAAGGACTAACAAAGGAAAACTCGTCATTTTACATCCTTCCAACGGAGAACAGCATTCCCTTCTCTCAACGGACTGAGAGAGAGCGGACGCCATCAACCGAGGGTATAAATTGTTGTCTTCGAAAATTCGCAGTCAGAATAAAATAATTAAACGGTATAAACTTCCTTGTGGGTACGAGGAAGCGACATACCGAGAACACCTGTGAAACGTCGGAGATGGTGTAACGAAGCATATCATCACCCCGCCGACATTGGCTACCCATACCAGGATCAGAAGAAAGCATTTCCACCCCCCTCAACGGACGGAGGGAGGGGACGAGAAACGTTCCTTCAAGACGAGGAGCCAGGATTTGAAAACCTTTTGTTCGGGCAGAACCCCGCTACAAGGACATCAACGCATCCGAAACGAATGTCGGATTTCAGTGGAATCACGCACTTGTTTAGAGAGAAGATCGTAACAGAAATTATTATATGGGCACGCGGAGAGGAATTTTGTGAATTTAATTTCTCTTGGAACGTCTATGCGACGCATAGCATTGGCGTAAATTTCTACAACGAAGAGTAGAAAAATTTTTCGAAAATTGGAGAAGATTTTCAAAGACTTTGATTGTCAACGAAAAACGGACGAACCGCATTGGAATTGATTACGAAAATTGGACGTCTATGCGACGCATAGCATTGGCGTAAATTTCTACAACGAAGAGTAGAAAAATTTCGAAAATTGGAGAAGATTTTCAAAGACTTTGAGTGTCAACGAAAAACGGACGAACCGCATTGGAATTGATTACGAAACTTGGACGTCTATGCGACGCATAGCATTGGCGTAAATTTCTACAACGAAGAGTGGAGGACTCAGAAACGAAGACAGAAGTTAGGCGTGTTCGATTCGGTGTACGCATCTCGTTGGGAAAACGGCTTCGCCTTCATGGATCGCAGAGAGTCGAACGCATTTGACTCTGTCTCCGCAACGAATAGAGGAAAGAAAACGAAAGAAAACGGAAACAGACGTTCTCTCAAGACGAGACGGAGAAAAACGAAAACAAACGTGTTTTTAAGACGGAATAAAAGGAAATCAGGTAGCTTTTGACAAGTAAAGTTAACATTAAAATCCCGTATTGGTTTCAAGAATTTTTTTTATTATTATTATTATTATTCTCTTGTGGTTGAAAAGAGAAGTGTATCCCAGTGTTAACGTATCTGGTTGAAAATTTGTTTTTCATTATTATTCTTCTTTGTGTTGTTAGAAGATTTTGTGGGTTTTGCATGCAGTGTTTTACAAATAAATAAATTACAGCATGTTTATTGGTTGTAAACAGTTCACTGTTCGTTTGAGTTAAAAACGATTTTTTTGTTTGTCGGTGTTTACAATCAATTGAATTCAATTTTTCTTTCTTTTTTGTTTTTTTGTGATGAGAGGGAAAAATTGACAGGTTTGTTTTTTGTATGCAGTAATTGGGTATTTAAATATATAAGGATTTATATATTTTATTGTTTGTAACGAAACGATTTCTGCAAAGTATCCGATAAATTTATGGAATTTGAGAAAAAAAAATGTAGTGAATATTTAATTTTTTTAATTTTTTTTAATTGGAACTGTGCCAGAAATCACGAGGGAAGTTCTCGATGAGGGACATTTACCCGGGGAAGAGGTCTGTGACGAGATCGTCACAGATGAAGGACATAATGCAAGCTCGGCCTATGACCTCGACGAATTCGGGAAAAAGAAAATTTGCCACACTTTTCCTTCCCACCAAAGAGAGTGTTGCATCTCTGCATCGCTCTACGGGACAACTTTCATTCGATTCTGTTCTTTCTAATCAGAAGGTTTGGAAGTCGAAACTGGAGCCATCTGCCACTTTGATTTCGCTCCAAAAAGACCGAATACACGAAACGAATAACAGTAATCATAACGTCGGTTTATCCCATTTACAAATTGTTTTTTACCGTATTTTCAGTTCAAGTGCTACCACACGTACCCCCTATACCCGTTTAGGCTATACCCGTGCATTCATGCACTACGTACTAAATTATTGAAAGACGCTCGAGACGTGGTATGATTGATGTCGGAGGCAATTAGCCACCAACGCGTACATCCAGAAACTTGAGCAATGTCCACACGTAACCTTTGAAAATTTTATACCTTCCAAGCTATAGATAGAGTTTAGTCAATTCCAAAGTTCTCAAAAAAAAGGTTCTCAAAACGACAATATAACCTTGCAGAATTCGTATCAATTTCACTAAAGTACTTTGTCCAATAGTTCATTGAAGTTCATTTCTGTAAATTTTTGTTCTCTTAACGTTTGATAAGACAATCGCGTATGATTTAAAAGTGTATGCACACGGTGAACTTAGACCAGTGTAAAAAAGTGGACCTAAAGAAATCAGACTCCAAGTGCTCAAAGGACACACAAGTGACACTTAATTATAAGTGTTCATTAGTACATAAGTATTAATTTTAATGTAAAATTTAACTGATAAGTAGAGTGGATTAATTACTCAGTAAATGTATTTTGTTAACTATTTCTTTTGTCTTTATGTAACATTACCTCCAACTACTTCTTTAAATAATATCTTTGCCTTTATAAAACCCTATATCCAACTACTTTTGTTTGAGAGGATTTTTGCAAACGAACCCCCGAGTACCAACTCTGGGAGGGGAGCCATGTAGAAAAGTGTTTCTACGAGAAAATAAATTTGTGTTAAAATTTAAAGATATTCTGTTTGTATAAATTAAAATATTAATCCTTTAAAAGATATTATTTTGTTCATATAAATTAAAACAGGACTCCGTTAAATTTCTTAATATTTGTATAAATTGCCTTCAGCCCAGATTCTCTGGCACCCTTTCGATAAGCCTAACGATGCTCTCCACAGTTGCCACGTCTAATCTTAAACAGAGATTCGCAAATTGTAAATGTTCTTTTCAATTATTATAAATCACATAAAAGAGTTAAGTATAAAATTACAATTGTATAAATTCTTTGGCTAATATCATTTTATACCAATTCTCTTGTTAATACCATTATTAGAGTAGGAATATACAAGTAAATAAAACTTTGGTAAACGTGGCACCACTGGGTTTCTCAAGGAGGAAATGAACACGCCTTGAGAGAGTCTGCCTCAGATTTGAGACAGGGAGTTAGAGTCTCGCCTCGGACTCGAGTGGGTGTGAGTGTTCCGCCCTTGGGCCAGCCGGGTTTGGCTGGACCACTCAGCTTTTTTTGATGTAAGCATTTGCCCGTTAATAACTTCTCTAAAGCAAGTGTTGTGTTAAGGGTGTATTAGTGATTTCAACTTTGAGAAATAAAGGACTAACAAACGAAAACTCGTCATTTTATATCCTTCCAACGGAGAACAGCATTCCCTTCTCTCAACGGACTGAAAGAGAGCGGACGCCATCAACCGAGGGTATAAATTGTTGTCTTCGAAAATTCGCAGTCAGAATAAAATAATTAAACGGTATAAACTTCCTTGTGGGTGCGAGGAAGCGACATACTGAGAACACCCGTGAAACGTCGGAGATGGTGTAACGAAGCATATCATCACCCCGCCGACATATAGGTTCATATAACCCCCTCCGAAAAAAATTTCTGGCTACGGCCCTGATATATATATATATATATATATATATATATATATATATATATATATGGTAAATATTGTGAATTGTCCAATCAGGAACCATATTTCATTTCTTCCAAAGGCTGACCAATGAGAGTAAGGAAAACATTCTCACACCTAAAATCCAGTAATACAGTACATATAAATGTAAGATATCGCCACCTAGCGTATGGGGTGCGACTATGTACTTTGCACAAGGGCATACTCGCATGATTTACAAATTTATCAAGTAAATGCTAAAATTATAATTTTCATCTTTATTAAAATTATAAGCCTATATACGTAATGCATTAACTAATCGCTATCTTTGAGTAAATATTAAAACAGAAATGAAGAATATGGTATTTTTTCGCCGGTAATTTAGTTCTCGTACGAGACAGACACTAAATGACAAAAGAGAAAAAAGTGAACGCCAAAGTGGGTGGAGTCTCGGGTCTTGTTATAAATAGTCTTTGATTATACCAAAACATTATAAATCGCTAAACATGCTTAGTATAGTAAAGATATGTGCAGAGTTGGACGTATTTATAAAAATGGGGACAAAATACGTGTCTGGGAATATGTTAACTTAAATCGCTGTTTTTACAGTACTGGAAAAATGCCAAAACACAGAAATCGCCTGGCGTTAATATTTTACAGCTGCTTATCTTTAACACGTTACAGTTTATATGACTGTACCCTAAATAAAAAATAAATAAAACAATATTAAACTACGTAAAGTTTAATTGAGCTTTACAGAAGTATATTTGTGACGATTTCTGTACTTTCATAAAAATATTTACAGTGTAGCTCATCGTATATTCAGTTCCTTATGAGATGTTGCTGCGATACAGATAAAATACCTATTCTTATTTGCTAAATCAGATATGTTAATAAGGAACTTTAAATGATGTTCAACTAAAATAAAAAGAAAATATGTTCTGAAAGTTCTGTTGTAACATCCTCAACAGCGGATGAGCGCTCGAAAATCGAAAATCGAAAATTTAGACTGTCACCTAAATATTTGATTTCCCATATAATCTGCCATAGCTAACGTACCTTCAGTTTCGTTGAAACTAAAAAGTAAACTCTTTACAGTGTACAACTTAAATACTGTAAAAGGTTCAATTCTCAACCAGTCTTTTACTTTTGAAAACAAGATGCTCAAAATTTATGGTAAATTTAATATATTAAGAAGGTATTTTTTTTTTAGCACATTTTAGTTTTTTTTGTATTCACTTCGTTCTTCAGTTCAAGCAGTGGTTCATTCCTGTCATACATCCTCCCTATAAATATGGCCCAAATAAACTGATTCCCACATACAGTTGAAAACACTCTTTCATGCACGTAACTCTGTCTTACTGTTCATTGTGATTGACGCTTACAGTCGTCTGAAAGCTTTACTGTTATATTTTCTGATGCGTTAAAGTTGGTATTTATCATACCATTTTATTTTATAACTATTTTAGGTTATTGTAGTGTGTATTGAATACTTCTTATGTGACTGCATACTGTAATATTTTCTCTTTATGAGTGTTAATTAAAATTAGTGCTCTACTTATTTTCGGGTATTGTCTATACCAGTGGTATTTAACCTTTTTCGCACTGCTACACCTTAAGCTAGCCAACAAAACGGTAAATATTCCCCCCTCCCGTTTTTAATATGAGAAAAGGAAAATTAGGAGAGAATAAAATTTTTTTAGGGGAACCATAACTCAGCCTTTTCTTGGATAGTGGCGCCACCGCGTTATCCCCCCAAAAAGGCCAAACTGCCCCCAGGTTAAATACCACTAATCTATACGAACCACCACCATTCCTACTCTCAAAACACAGAATGGCCGAGGAAAGAATGAACACACACACACTGATTTTCCTAAAATCGTTCATTAATTTTGGTATTTTAATTTACGGTTGGGGCTTTTAAGCTACTGTTAATTTAACCTGAGAGACAAAGAGAGCGAAAGAGAGAGAGAGGGAGAGAGAGAGAGAGATCAGGAATGTACTTGCACGTTTGAAAATACCCGCGAAAAAAGGCACTCAACAAACATTGTTACAAACTGTTATGCGTTCTGCTATTGGTTGAATGAAAAGGTCGTACTGTAAGCTTTTACATGATTGGTTACTTTTTAAATGCCCAAAACACTCGTCTGTTTTGAAATAAATTATCTTTATTCACAATCATCAATTTCATAACATTTTGATTAACAATCAAATTAATTAACAAATTAAAATAATCATATTAATTCCATTTAATTAACGAATCATATTAAAAATAATCATTAAATACACAAGTCTGCGAATTATATTCGCAGAAACATGATATTCTTTTTAATGTTACAAAAACCAAGGTTATGCAATTCCATCCTAAAAGCTGTAATCATGCACCTGATATTAGGTTTAAAATGATAGGTGAAGTAATTGAGGAAGTACAAGAATTTAAGTATTTGGGTCAAACTATCACCAGGTCCTTGAGTGATGACTCGGATATAAGAAAATCTCGAAACCTTTGTGCTAAAGCGAAGATGAGTATATGGAACTTTCGGTTCTGTACAAGTGAAGCTAAAGACGCTCTCTTTCGTACTTTCTGCAGTAATATATACGGACAACAGCTCTGGGTAAATTATAAAAAAGGTTCTGGAAGGACCCTAAATTTGCTCTACAACAGATCTTTTAGACTTCTACGTAAATTACCCCCGAGATGTTCGGCTTCGCAAATGTTTGCTACCCGCAATGTCCCGATCTTCACAGAGGTAACAAGACGTGCTCAATACAGTCTAATGCAAAGAATTAAAAATTCAACCAACCCGATTATCCACGCTATTCATGAGATCTGCCGTATGTCTTCTAAGCTATGGAATTCATGGTACGAAAACGTCTTTCTGTAGCTCCACTTAATTTCGACATTACTGTATTATTTCTCATGAATTATATATACATTAACTGTATAATTATTAATTGTATATACATTAATTGTATATATGTATTTCTGTCCCTAGTATGTGAACTGTCATTGTACAAGTATTATTAATATTTGAGGGGTCGCGCGTCTTAAGGTGCCTAAGCGCCACCACAGGCGAAAACGTGTTTTTGATGGATATCACTATTTTCACCCTTCTTCTATCGCGTGGTTTGGGTTATAATGACCTTACGACACTAGAAGTATGGTTGAAAACCTTATGAAGCGAACTACTTTTTTCACCTCTATCGCCAGCCAAAAGTTCACCCAAAGTTCGGCATAATAAGAAAATTAAAAAATTAAAAAATATATATATAAAATATGAAATGTGAAAATCTATTCCAAAAACTCATCAACATCATTAGCATACTTAGAACTCTAATTTAGCCAAATATGAACGTTGTAGCTCAATTAATAACAGAGATACTATTGCCAGAATATTGCTGAACTTTGGAGGCAATTTCTGACGAATTTTAATTTTGGCGCTTAGGTACCTTAAGACACGGGACCCCTCAATTTTGTCATATGGACTATGGTCTGCCAATAAACTTCTTCATTTTCATTTTCAATTAATTATTATTATAGAATATATGTTAATTAACCTGCCAATAGAAATTATCATTATTACCATCACGTGTAGAACAACACTTTTCATTAGGCATGTAAATAAGATTTAAAATAAAAAATAGCAAATAATAACAATGTTTGCAAAACTTCACTTTTTTACGTGGAGGTCAAAATGTGACAATAAAACCCACACTAATAGACGGAGTTTATTTCCGCAAAATGAACTCCGTCTATTAGTGTGGGTTTTATTGTCAAATAATAATGTTTCATATTTCAGAGCAAAGATATTGGTAATTTTTTACCATCACTCCGGTCTCTTCAATTCCCATAATTTATAGATCAATGGATTCGTTATTACACCAGGAATGCGATTTGGATAGTCTCAAGTGAGGGAACTGGCCCCAAAACTAAGTTAGGACACGAAGTTTGTTTTGGGGTATAAGTGTGAAAAAATACCCTAAAATGCGGGTAATTCCTTCAGTAGAGACTATCTAGGGCGCATTCGCGATGTAAAAACGAATCCATTGATATATAAATTATGGAAATTGTAGAAACAGACAACATGAGTGACCTAAAAGGTATATATATATATATACACATTTATATATATATGTAGTAAAACGAACACTGTATATATTCACTGTATATATTATATATACCGTAAAACTATACTAACCTAACCTAACATAACCTAACCTAACCTACCTAACCTAACCTAACCTAATTTCAGGTACTACTCTTACCTGTATATATATATATATATTTCTTTTTTAATGTGGTTTAAATGCAGCCTCTTCATCATCAAAAAATTTGCATGAAGTTAAACACAGTGAATAATTACAACCATCGCAAACCGACGCCATCGTGACACTAAAATCTTATGAGTTCAGGTCAAACCCCCCAATTTTGTTAGCGGTACCTTCCTAACCTTTGTGGGATCAGCCATTTTATCACTCCCAAAAACATGATCCGCGATTTTGTCGCTCAAAAAAATAATTTCTTAACATTAATTTTATAGCTTTAATCGGCATTTGCCTTCATATTGTACTTAATAAAAGTTGTTTAAAAAAATTTAGAGTCTTATGGTAAACTTTATTTTCAGTTTCCAGAGGCTGGACTGATAGTAAAAAATTACCAAGACATTTCCAATAAAAGACTTACATTTGTATAAAATATGGAAAAAACAACAAATGTAATGATGGGGTTGTTTAACTTCCTCCGAAGCATCTAAGGTCATATGACGGAGGGGATCTACAGCTTTACGTGGGATCCGAACCACGGATCGCTACATAGTCTGGACGCAAAAGACGGTCTCCCATCCAATTACTATCCGACCCAGTGTCGCTTAACTTCGCTGATCAACGGAAAGCGGTATTACGAAGCCCTGGAAACAGCAAAATTACATCATACTAAAATTCAAAAATAGAAAACATGAAATAACAGAATCAGAAAGATTTGTTATTTTATATTTATTATTAAGATGATTTATGTGATTTACATCACATATCATTATCATCATCATCATCATTATTATAGGGTGATTTTTTAAGCATCTGACACATTAGAAGGCTTGTATTTTTTTATTAACCGAAATAAAAGAATGAAATTTTTACTGCACCTTCTCTACACACGGGAAATAAGTCCCCTAGTGCAATGTGCTATATGTGATATTCTCTCAACTCACGATACTTTCGATCGAAGAGACCCGTCCAACAGATTTCCTGCGGTTTAAGATAAAGAAATATCATGGCCACCAACATCACCAGATCTAAGCCCCTCTGACTTTTATCTGTGAGTATACTTAAAAGATAATGTTTAAACAGAATCCACAAAAAATACAATCCAACAACATATAACATTCACATACAAGTAAGGCGCCGTTCAAAAATTATGTAACGCTATTTTCGCTAAAACTTGACTCCCCCCTGTAACGTTCCGTAACGTGTGGAGTGGGGGAAGTGTTACATAACATCTTAGTGGGGTGCCTGCCTAGTCTAGCGTTACAGAACGTTCCTAGGCGATCTGGGGTGTCAAGTTTTAGCAAAGATACCGCTACGTAATTTTTGAACGGCCCCTAATTATAAAGTAATGTCGGAGTTCAACGCTGTTCACGATCATATAAATCGTTTATCTTTATGAACACAATGTTTACTAGTCTTATACAGTAATAAAGTTCCATTATGATTACTGCAAGTCTATATGAACAGATACCACAATGCAATTTTTATATACTAGTGAATTTGAACCAAAAACATACATTGCACAACCATCCTCCACACAACCTCATTCCCCTTCCCATCCACCAGTCTCGCGTATATTAATCATTATGTAACAATACTAATAAAGCTGTTGTAGAGTCCGTGTGCGGCTTTAAACATTTTCTAACTTACGAATCTACACGATTTTATATTGAGCGAGAAAAAGATTGAGACAGTGTGAGAGAGAGCGAGGTAGAGGGGCAGAGAGATTTAGTGGGAAATGGCTTATCGATTGTTACAAAAGAAACTTGTTAACAGTTTCGATCTGCATAATGGTAACTGATATCAAAATCACATTAGAATAATCCACGGTTATACTAGCATAAATATATTTATATATACTTTAAATTCATACAATATTAGAGTAATGTTTGTGAAATGACGTTCATGGTCCAAACCGTGGTGCTGACATGGTTACTTGTTGTCGCCGTCCAGGAGAGACTACATATGGGCGTGTCAGTGGAAACCGTAAGGTGACGGTTGCATGAAGCAGGATATCACCACCGGTTTGTGGCTGATGCCTATTATATTAATAGTGTTTTCCAGATTGTATTTGTATTATGAATGTGGAGAGATAATGATTTAATCACGATGGACAGATAAACCCATTAATGTTTTCCAGATTTCCTATTGCATTATCAATGTGGAGATATTATTAGATATTGACAAGGAATATATACAGTGTATATATACAATAAAACACCAATTCTTTATTACAACAAATATCCAATGGTTGAGATGAGAATGTTTTAACTAAATAGTTTATCATACAAAATGATAAAGTCATGCAAAATGCTCACAATTTGCCATAGATTATTAGGGTTGTGTAATATTAGTAAAGTCAACATTCAAAAACTACTAATGCTCAAATGATGTCATATTATCTAGCAAACTTAGAAATATCTTTAGTGTTGTTTAAAAAAGCATTTACCTACTTACATTTGACCATAAAGGTTTGAAATATAACCTAAATATGACTGTAGCATCGTATATCAATGTGCCATTGATACGTGTGGTCAACTTTGGTATTTTTGGTGTGCGTATGGTTTCTAAGTTTCACACAGTCACAAATGCTGGAGTTTGATTGTGAATGCATGTGTTTTCCCTCCTTTTTGACAATTTTGATTACTTCGTAATGTAAATATTGTGTAATTCAAATTATTCGAAATGTTGTGTGTGACCAAACTTTCTGTATATTTTGATATGATAGATATATGAAATTGTCATTACTTTGAATGTAAGTCTTGTACCTATAACAACACAACCTTTTATCTGAGCTTATAGGAAGATATTAAGAATTTCAATTAATTTAATTTATGTAATCATAATCAGTAGGCCTATCCAAATTCAATGACATTTCTTTTGTCACAGGTCCACAGGATGAGTCGGAAAGAAATCAGAACCCGAAGCAAATCAAGTTGTCACCTACGTCATTTGTTGGACTGGGAGGGAACTTCCCCCTGCTGAGCTGCCCACAGCCAGAGATCTGCTGAGGTATGTTTGTTGAGGAGAGAGATGAGTGAGGAAGACGGAGAATTACCAGTTTAATGACCTTATTAACAGCGGCTTTGTTCCAGGGCTACTGGCTCAGTGGAGAAAGGCCAACGCTCTATTCACAGGACCTGAATCACACTGAGGTTAGGATCAGGGCTAAGTGAAGCACTATGGGATGAGGCAGTGAGGTGTCCATTGGCAATGTGAAGCTAGAGGTCAAAGAGAGGTTCATGTGAAACTGGACAATTGGTGGACATCCTGACCTGTTACTGTATGATCAGGAGCTGCAGTGAGCTTGTGGTCCAACCCTGTCTGCAACAGTGAGGTTCACATGACTGCAGCTGCAGGAGCGAGCAGAAGATACCAGTGCAGGAGCTTGCCTTCATTAAAGGTCAGAGAGAAAGGTGGCAGTGTGGGGGCACACCAGGATGGGTCCTAGCTGATCCCCTGAGACCAGGACACAGGAGGCAGTGCTGCAGAGACAGGAGCAGAGAAGGAAGGCCGAGGAGAAGAGGAGGAGGAAGGCAGAGGAGTCAGCAAGAAAGAAGAGGAGTTGAGGAGGAGTCACTGCTGGAGATGGAGTTGGAGGAGACTGGAGATATACTGGAGGAGGCAGGGAGGAGAGAGGAGGACGAAGACTTCATACCAGGGGCTGCGACAACTTCTTCCTTGCCTGTGGCTAAGAAGAAGAAATACAACACTGAGATATCACCAACATAGCTCTGGCTAGCTTGAGACATCACACTGGGCTGAGAGAGACTCAGAGATTGCCACTGCGCCTGGATTGATTCTGGTCTTATCACAGAGTTTTAACACAGCACTGATGATTGACCACAACAAGGTGAGAGGGCTCAGGAGAGATGACTAAGGGCTGGTCAAGAAAGTGATGAAGAGATTAGGGAAAATGGCATCACCTGTATATTTCTTGATAGGAAAAAGAGATGACACCAAAGTGATGATGGAAGCTGAGGGCAGTGACAGGCATTTCCTTGCCTATTAAGGAAGAACACTACACAGTGTACAATGAACCAGGTGAGAAATATTGTGGCATTTTATACCAGAGGAAGCTGCAGAGGAGAGAAGTCATGCTGAGGTCATTGCTGATCATCTGTGAACTGGCTAGAGAGAGAGAGCAGACCAGACCCTTTTGGCCATAGGAGTGACAGTACTAATGTGAATACTGGCTGGGAGGGAGGAGTAATGCATTATGTGGAGGCCAAGCTTAGCAGGAAGTTGGTGTGGATTGTTTGTGACTTGCACACTGGGGAGCTGTCTCAGACACCTGGTGATTGCACTGGATGGAAAAACATTGAGCAACAACAAGTGGTCTTGGCCCCTAGGGAAGAAGTTAGATACTGTCACTGAGCTGGAGATCAACCCAAACTTCACGAGGATCATTGTTGGTCCTCCTCTACCCCATCTCAGTCAGGAGGTAGTCAAGGACCTCAGCACAGACCAATCATATGGCTACAGAATCATCACTGCCATCAGATCGGAAGAGGTACCTCAGAGTCTAGCTCTCCTGGAGATTGGGCCAGTCTGTCACAGTAGGTGGGTCACCACGGCTCTAAGGTTCTGCAGATTATGGATTTCCAAACATGGGCTGAAGGGTAGGAACCTGAAGAATCTGAGGATAATTGTGGAATTCATAGTGGGAGTCTACATGCCAAACTGGTTCAACATCAAGTTAAATCACAGCTGGGTGGAGGGTCCCAGGCATGTACTGTACCAGCTGGAGCTGCCCAGAAGTCAGAAGAATGCGGTTATAAGAATAGTGATGCCTACAGTGAAGAGATCAGCCTGGTATGCACACTCTGAGGCTGTGCTCCAGGCCATGCTGTGCAGTGAAGTGGAGGAGGAGGGGAGGGAAGCAGTGAAGAGGATACTGGAAATCAGAGGTGAAGAAGATGAGGACACACAGGTAGGAGACTGCAGTGTCAGACCCAGGAAGACTCCTGCTATCAACCCAAATGCCACCAAACTCTCGGAGCTGATTGACTGGAACTCTGGCGTGACTGAGCCTCCTCTGACCTGCTCTCTCACCACTGCTGCAATCAAGGAGTTTCTGGATAGACCAATGGAAGTTCCTGCATGGCTCTCACACACACAATGTAGAGTCAGTAGAGAGGTGTGTAAGGATGACAACTGAAGCAGCACAACATGTTTATTCACAAGAGAGGAGGAAGGCGTACATCAATAGCCAGGTGGCCAGTAGGGAGCTCATGTCCAGGAACAAGAGCAAGGCAGACATAGCATCCTTGGCAAAGTTCAAGAAACCTATCTATATTTCTAAGTTTTAATATTGAAATACAATAAAAATATCTTTAATTGTATGTAATGTATGTAAAATGTAGTTATATACAATAAAAAAAATACTTGCGAAAATTGCTGATTTTTCGTAAACTTGAACTTCAAATATAAGTAGCTAGGAGTGGTAAAATTTGGATTTTGGGCCATATTTCTATTTAGTACATAAAAATGCATCATTTGGTCACTAGTAGTCTTTGAAAATCTAAAGATTTCACTTTCCTCCCTAAAATTGACACCCTAATAGATTATCATAAATGGCACAGCTATACCCGGTTCATAGTTAGTATTTGGTCCATTCCCCATTATTTTCTATTACATCTTGTAATCGGTGTGGCATAGATACAACATGGTTATGTATGATGTGTGGGTTCCTTCGGAACATCTCCCACTCAGCCATAGTGTGTTCCAGCAGCTGGCGGCTGGTCCGCTCCTTCCCTGTCTCCCACGAGTTTACCACATTACCCGACACGTTCTCAATGGGGTTGAGGTCACACCCCTCACTAGGCCAGTATAGTAGTACTAGATTTCGCTTTTTCTGAAACCACCTTCTAGCAATTCTGGCGGTGTAGATGGGAGAGGTGTCCTGCAAATGGATTTTAAATATTAAAAGTAAAATTATACCTCATCCATACGCTTCATCAGTAACCCACTATTCGAGAGAGGTTTTAACCCCTCTGTATTAGGGTTTCTCTCAGCTAAATATAATTGTGCGCCGTTATACAAATAATAGTCTGCAGTTATCCAGAATAAAATCCTAAAGTGTTGTCATAATACTGAAAGAGTTAAAGAACACTTTTATGACCATTATTCGTCTCATGTAAATGTGGAAACCGGACATACAAATGCGTGTAATACATAAATCTTACTCGTAATAGTATAATATTCTAAAACACACAAATACAACATACCTGCATAAAGATAATCTGCTCAGGATAGGGCAAGGCATACGCGCGTACACAAGGCAGCATCACCTCCTCCATGATCTCTATATATTGATCTGCCGTAAACCTCCCCACACATCCATCCCCACACATTCGCCGTCACGTGGCCACTCCGTGCCACTTCGTAAATATTTTGGCGTGTATATCTCGTGTTGTCCTGTCGCCAACACCGAAGACGGCCGTGAGTTCTAGACGCAAACGTCTTCTCGTCAGAGAAGATAACTCTGCTCCAGTATGCGAGATCATCATTTATATGCTGGCGAGCAAACGAGAGCCTGGCCTAACGATGTCGTTCCTCAATCCTCTCTTTTTTGGCAGGAGTACGGTGGTGATATTCTGCTTCATGCAACTGTCTCTTTACGGTGTCCACTGACACACCCATATGTAGTGTCTTCCGGATGGTATTTGCGCTATTGATAGGATCGTTCTGCACTTCGTTGATTATTCTCTGGTCTTCTTCTGGGGTGGTCTTTCTTGGTGTCCCACACTCTGGGCGATCTAGCAGATTCCTAGTCTCCTGCCACCTCTGCTCCCAGCGTCGAACAGTAAGCTTCGAAATTCCCAGTTCCATGGCTATATCAGCTACAGAGAGGCCTGCTTCCCGCATACCAATTATCCGGCTTCGCTGTGCAATTTTATCTTGAGCTGGATTCATTTTCAGAATCGGTGTTCGTCATACAGTGTAGAAATATGATATGAACATTGATAATGCCAGTAACCATGTCAACACCTCGGTTTGGTCCATCAACGTCATTCCACAAATACTAGTATAATGTTCTATAAGTTATATATACTATAAACTAGGTTAATTTCGCGGCAGCAAATTTTCGCTCTTTCATATCCTTGGGCGAGTTTGCGGCATCATAAATTCGCGGTCAATAGTTGCTAGTTATAATCTTACAGATTAAAATGACGTCATGAATGACGACATTTATTCTGGACTATGATTGGTCGAGGGTGAGGTCATATATCAAGGCAAGTTTTACCTCTTGCTATGCGGATGAAGTTTCAGCAGCACTCACCGTAAATGAATGTCTCGGTAAGATAGATTTGAAGCTCTCCACACTGAAACCTATTCATGCTAAATGGATTGTCTCTGCATGGGATAACTTACACAAAATGAGGGAGACCATTCGGAAGGGTTGGGAAATTAGTGGTATTCATGACATTCTTGTTATAGAGTAATAATAATGCAGTATAATTTAAATTTTTTTACTGCTTTAATTTACAATGTTTTATTACAATATCCTGAATTTACTTCTCAAATAAAGTATTTTAATGATCTAAGTTTTATTTTCTTACTATCTTCCAAAGATTAGTTTAAATTGTCAAATTTTCGCTTGCTGGATATTTTCGCGTAAACTATAGCCTACGCGAAAATTTCCTGCAGGCGAACATTTCACATTTACTGGTATATAAAAAGTCCTATTGTAGTAGCTGTTCATATAGATTTGCATTAATCATAATGGAACCTTATTACTGTATAAGACTAGTAAACTACATGGAATTCAACTCTGTTCACGATCATATTAATTGTTTATCTTTATGAACACAAACTTGGACTCGGTTGTCCCCCTTCCACCCCACCTTTCTCCTGTTAGGGTACCTTGACTAACACTGCAGCGTTGCCACATGTACGGAGTCGCCTGTGACGCGAGGTACAGTGCTTACAAGAAGTCTCACGCCTCTGTCTCGTCCCAAGCTAGTCTGTTAGGTATAAAATGGGAGGTCCTTGTGGCAGCGGAGGTGTGTTCGGATTGGTGCACATAACTGCTCTAACCCAATCAATGACGTCCATTATTAGGTCACTTTTGCTACATTTTAGTGTTTAAAATACGAATGATTAAGAAGCAGAATGAGCAAGTTTCGGGATGTTGGGATGGTTATGGAGCAATTCTAGTCATCATAATATTAGCTGGGCATTACATTATACCGTCTCAATTTATACTGTAGAGTGTAGACTATAGAGAACGACTAATTCGCAAATATCCCAAATCATGGCATGATACCTAAGTTATTTTGACGCAGGTCTAAATTATTTGCTCAAATGCAATTATTGATATTAAGTAATTGTTGGAAATTGTTGTCAATATTGTTGTTTGTGATACATATCCTACGTGAAGAATCTAATGACCAAATTCCTCAGTGAACCTCTCACGCGCTCGCATTTAGAGGAAGTCACGGTCGTCTCACTAATAGATAGTTTATCCATTGTTTTAAGTGGTAACCAATTAAGCGAACTATGTTAAACCTATTCCATCTTATGAAAGTCACTAGTCTAAAGCAAGACTGGTGGGCCGTGAATCAGAGAAATTTGCATTTGATTTGTTCATCGTAATTATTACGTAATATAGTATACTGTATATAGTAGTATATAAGAGTTTATTGGTAGCATATCATATGACAATTCCCATAAACATGTGATGACCTCGATGTTGCCAGTTTTTATTTTTTTCCTGAAACTATTACCTTTTCATAGTTTGTTTCAACAATGCATATATTATCATCTCCACGAGCGTAGACATTGCAAGAAAAGATTCTAACTAAGGATAAGTAAAGTTCTTTCATGGTCACAATATATACTTTTATAGATGTCAAACATAAAAATATAATAAAATTCTATATTAACACAAATATATATTCGATACACAGTTACGTCATGGCTTTAACATCAGTATTTCGTATAGCTTCCTCCAACATCACTAATTTCTTGCAATCATTGCGGCATAGAAGAGGCCAGATTGTAGGGAATGTTTGGTGTTCGGCGTAAGCTCTCCCAGCTATTCCTCTTGTGAGCTAAAAGTGCTTCAAATGTCCTTTCATTGCGTTGCTCCCATTCGTTAATCATTATTGCCCAAAGGTTTTCAATCGGATTCAAATCAGGAGAACGTGGTGGCAGAATTAGATTAATAATCTCTGGGTGATCTTCGTACCACTCTCTCACAACGTTACTCCTATGAATGGGACTGTTATCTTCCATTAAATAAAATGGTTCCGGCGCTGGAACCAGATACGCACGAACACTGGGTAGCAGCACCTCTTCCAGTATCTGGCAATATTGCTGTCCAGTAAAGCGTCCATCTACTTGAGTCAATTCTCCGACACCATAGCCAGACATCCAGCCCCACGCACCGAGATTGATGTGACCACTACGTTTGCTCGGGAAAACATTTCCTTCTTCATAGCGTTTTCCGCGCTGCCTCCAACAATGCAGGGAACCATGACTATCTGTTGAAAATGTTTTTTCGTCACAGTACACAACTTTTCTCCAGAATTCTTCCTCCTGCGGCAAGTATTGCAAGGCAAATCCCATCCGCGCCTCTTTATGCTTAGTCGTCAATGCAGGTTTTATAGCTGGACGGCGAGAAAAATACCCTGCCTCGTGAAGTCTGTTGTTCACTGTATTTGCGCTACAACGAAGGTTCAGGTCCCTGTAAATATGCGTCGCTGGAACAAACGGATGCTCTCTGGCATGATTAACAATCGCAGCATCTTCCTCTTGAGATGTTGAACGCGGAAGACCAGACCTCGGCAAAGTAGCGATTGAGTTTTCTGCTTCATACCGATGAATCCACCGTTCCACAGTGCTTCGATGAACGTCTAGTCGTCTTGGTATTTCTCTTATTGGCACACCATATTCATGCAATGTCACCATTGCTCCCCGCATTGCCTGGGTCGTCTCGTGGTGCACAGACGGCCTTTCCATCTTTGTGTAAATGGCTTATGTGAAGCGTGCTGGGACGATAAAGGAAATGAGGATACCATGCACTCCTTCTGAAATTGATTTCGGTTGTGAAGGGTACCAACCCTTCGAATGGTAATAATAATCAGCCAAATTCCTATTTTGTTGAACATATGCATAAAAAATTCGTCTTAAAAGCGAAGGATCCAAAGATTGTCAGCAATAGTTTATATCCCAACTGAATATAGTCAGCCATCAACAGTATAATCATATTTTATTTCCATAACTACTCATGACTACTCTGTCAGTAAATAACCTTATTATGACTTAGGTAGTAGTGGTAATTCTGAGTGGCGGCCTCTAGCCACATACGTTAAACCTATCAGTGCGTCTAAGACCAGACTCTTCTGTTTCTGTCAATTCATTGTTAGTTTAAGGTATTTCGCTCTTTGTCTTTCTAGGTCTAGGGCATTAAAATAAATATTTGAGTTTGTGTTTAGCATTTCATATGAATTTCTCTCCTCTCCCTTAACCCATCCCCGCGTTCATTTTAGCCCCCTCTCTCCCTTTCCTCCTCCCTTCGTAATTCCCCACCCAATCTCGTTTCCTTCGACATAGCAACGCTTACCTCCATCCTCATTCCACTTCCTTCATTAAACCTATTATCGCTTTTACTGTCCCTTCCTTCCATCCTTCAATGCCAGCGTTCTTAAACCTAGCACATAAATTATTAATATGGAATCTAACACCTTAGATCTCTACGCATTCATGTTACTTGAAGACGCCTATGTCTTAGGGGAATCTAAGTGTTGAGAGTGGGTTTGGGGGTAGTCTATAGATTATTACAGATGACCTTGAACGCTCCAACTATTTAAAAATGATTATTTATTACGCACATCATATGGCATAATACACACATGAATTTAAGTATCTCTTACACTATAGGAATGGAATTGAATCCTACCAGAGTTAAAAAGTCGCAAAATATGATAGATTAGTTTGTATTAAGAGGTCACTAAGAGAAAAGGATTTTGGGTAGAGCGGAAGGCAGAGAGTATATTTTCCCCGAGTTTCGGTTGTTATTAACGTTATATGGATACATTGCCGATGTCCCTGCTGAAGACCTCTGATGGGATGCGGTGTGATCAGAGAGAGAGAGAGAGAGAGAGAGAGAGAGAGAGCTTTTAAATCACACCTTTTAAATGGTTTGTGGGTAAGGGCTTCACGTATGTTATTTTAGTCCAGGGTAGTTTATGTGGAAGTGTTAACGTAACTTTCACTTGGGACTGTTAATTGTAAGACAACTACCATAGCTGGGACTGAGACACGTTATCCCCTGCATACTCTATATATATCTATATACAGTATGTCTCTATATATAAATAGATAGAGTGACCAACACAAAGATAGATGTGGACGTCATTGATGGAGTTAGAGCAATTATGTGCACCAATCCGAACACACCTCCGCTGCCATAAGGACCGCCCATTGTATACCTAACAGACTAGCTTGGGACGAGACAGAGGCGTGAGACTTCTTGTAAGCACTGTACATTACATATGCGGGCAACTGTACATACGAGTCAAATATCAAACGAAGCGGCTTAGCCTTATTACATCGAGAGAAGAATATTTGGTCCAGCTTTTGAGTTCTCATGTCGGGATTACATCTTATCGACTTGACATTTTATCGCTAAGTATATTGTAGGTTAGATTAAGTTAGGTTAAGTTAGCATAGTTAGAGTAGCGATACTATGGTCTTGTTGATTTGGTATTTATTTATTTATGACTTTGAAAATAAAATACAACTGGTGACGCTAGTAACACGGAAAAAAGTCATACTTACCTGAGCTAACCTAATCTAACTTCTTCGGTAACCTAACCCAACCCGAAAATTTTTATCTAATTTAGCCTTTCATAATCTAATGCTATCCTATCCTAGCCTGAATTTGTCATTAATGACGTCACGAAGATACATCTTCACTATTTAGAAAGTGATTATTTTCATAAGCAACATTGGGTCTGGGTAGTAGTTGGACGGGTGACCGTCCTCTGCGTTTAGATAATGTTGCGACCCGTGATCTCGCGTAAAATTGTAAGTGTTTTCCGTCATATGGCCTTTGCCGTTACGAAGGCAGTCGGTTTTTAATATATCTGAAGAAGGGAAATCCTTCAAATATTTATATACAAAGTTGATATATAAAATCAATTTTTACACAGGGTGACCCAAAAAAAATGTGTTCTCAGAAATAACTTTGTATAAATAGTTTTGAGAGCACCTTTTTGGATTACCCTCTATATCTTGTATAAAATATATAGAGCATTTAATATTTTCTGTGCGTAATATTTCTTTCTTGCCAGCCTCAAATGTGGAAAAAAGAGTCTATTCAAACACGATTCCAGAATTGGGAACGCGTAATGCGATTGCGGTCCCCAGAGAAGGGCTCATTGAGAAAACTATCTAGAAATGGCAATCCCTAAGGTACAAACGGGAATAGGAATTGGGAGTAGATCGATTCTGGGAAAAGAATGACATTGGGAGTGAGTGAAAGTAGGAAGGAAACTTTATATCAATCTGGAATTCAAATGCAAATCACCACATTGGAAATCAGATGCACGAATAAATGCTCTAAATTCAGTCAGTGAAATGAATTTGCATTTTTATTATATATATATATATATATATATATATACCCCCTCGATTAGGTACTCCGGCTTGCCGGGCCGAGGGGGCTCGCACACCTCGTGGGTTGTTGGGGTTTCCTCAACTCCTCGCGGGGTGTGGGCGAAGAGTTACCTAGTTGCGTTTTTTTTTTTTTTTTGCTCCCCTTTTTTTCCATCTCCCGGAATTTATCTTGTCTTGACTCGGTCTTGGGCCTCTGTCAATTGTAGTATCTCCCCCCCTCTGTTTGTATTTTGCAGTCTTGGGGTCATCGGGTGCACCCGCTGGGGGCATCGCTCCGTGGCTGAGCCGTGCTCTGGGGATGGTACGGGCGCCCGGACCGCTGCTGCGTCTGGATTGGGTCTTTGCTAGGCCCTTAACGGACAAATCTCCGAGAGCCAATCTACTGTTTTTAAAACGACAGTCAGGTTGGGGTCGGGCTACCCGGGACGTTGGGCCTGCGCCTTGAAGGATGCAGCGGCGGACTGGTGCATTGCCTTGGGTCCGAGGCTGTCTTTCTTGTAATTCTATTGTTTATGGGTACAATTTCAAAACTTCAATCCCCTCCTGTTGACGACTCTGGCCCGTCCTTGGATTTGGATAAGACTTCTACTTCTGGTCGTTCAGCGGCCTCTGCCTCCGCTGGATTGACCTTAAAGCCGTATGGCCCCCTCTCGTCCTCTGCGGCGTCTGGCTCTCGTGGCCGGACTCGTGGTGGCCGTAGGGCGGGGTCTTCGCGGCCCTCGTTCTCTCGCCACTCTCGGTTACCGTCACACATGGACCTGTCTCTGCTGTCAATTTCTGTCCGGTGGACAGGTTCCTTGTTCTCCGCCCTTCCGCTGGCTCCCTTCCGGGCAACTCGGAACGGGTGTTTCAGCGTCTTAAGACGGTGGGGGTTCCCTGCCGTTACGATATCCGCCCTCTGAAGGATGGGTCTCTTCTTTTGAAGTCCCGTTCTTCGGGGTGACTGAGTCCCTTCTACAGTTGCAGGATGTTCTGGGTTGCAGAGTTTCTGTGACTCCCCATCCGCAACTGAATAGCTGTCAGGGCACCATTTTCGCTTCCCGTCTGCTGTCAATCCCGGTTGGCGAGTTGCAGGAGGATCTTGCCCCCAGGGGGTAACGAAGGTCTTCCGCTTTTCGTCGCGCCGGGATGGTGCTCTTACCCCGTCCGCTCGTCTGCTCCTGACCTTTGACTCCCTTGTGCCTCCGGCCCAGGTGTTCTGGGGCGTGGGTGATCGCCGGTCGTGCGAGTTTTCGGTGCGGCCGTATGTGCCTGACCCGGTTCGCTGCTTTGGCTGCAACCGGTTCGGCCATGTTAGCTCTGCGTGCCGCCGTGAGGGTAAGCTATGTGTCCGCTGCGGTGGGCCTGCGCACCCTCCCCCATGCACGAAGCCCCGCGGTGCTCGAACTGCTCGGGGCCCACCCTTCCTCCTCTCGGGACTGCCCCGTTTTCAAGTTTGAATTCGAGGTGCGGTCCTTAAGGACTACCGAATTCCTTAGTGCGCGGGAGGCGCGCGATAGGGTCCGTGACCGGGAGCCGCGGCGGGGTTGTCCTATGCTGCGGCTCTTGGCTCCGGCGGGTCCTCGGGCCCCTCCCGTGCTACCCCGGCGCCTACCGGAGTGGTGCCCCCCTGGAAGTTCCGGGGTTGGTGGTCCTCCTGGCGCCGCGGGACCTTCTTGTCCCCCTGCCTCACTTTCAGTCATCCCGTCTGATTCCCTGCTACAAGTGCCCCTTCTCCCTCTCCGGCCTTGGGGTCTGGATCCTTGCCTACCCGTCTCTCGGGTGGGGAAGGTGATGCCCCGAAGGGGAGGAGGAAGCGTCACCGTGGTCGGAGTCCTCCAGACCCGTTCATGACCACTGCTCGCCCTGCTTCCCCTTCTTCACCGGAGGGGAAGCGGCGCGCCGCTCCTAATCCGCTCGGGACTCCCCCCCCTATACGGAGGGCTGGTGGGGCGTCACCTCCCGGTGCCCCAACTAGTGTCCGGGTGTCGGTTGAGGTACACCGCCCCATGACACCCTCGATTACTGACTCGGTTCCCACGGTGGACCCGGTCGAGAGGGGCCTGGCCCTTCTTCATGGAGTCTCTCTCCCTTCGGCTCCTGCTGAGAGTGGTCGGGTCTCTCTCCTGGATCTACCTTTCCCACCTGTGGTGGATCTTTCCCCCCCCCCGTCAGCACTTGCACTTGTCTGGTGTGACGAGCCCTCGAACATCTGGTTCTCCCTGCCCCACCTCTGGTGGGGAGTCGGGGTTTCGGCTGGGCCCGTCTCGTCGTCTCCTCTCCCCCCTCAGGGGAGCCCCCCTCTGAACTCCCTGTTCCACTTTCCCACTCTCGTTCTACTACGGGTGAGGCAGCTGCGGAGTCTGTGGCCTCCTGTAATCGGGATCCTCGTCTCCCGGGCTTGCCCCCTGTGGCCCCTACCCTCCCCGTCCGGGGTGAGTCGGGGAAGCCGATTCCGTCCCTGGTTACGGACCGTTGAGTTTGCTGCTCAGCTTGGTCCGTGGCTATTTCTCTGCTTTCTCTGCTTCTTATAATGCCCCTTCCCCTTACAGTTCCATTTTGCATTGGAACTGTAGGGGGCTTTTAGCTAACTGGGAAACCTTGCCTCCCTGCTGGAGAGCGAGCGGCCTTCCTGCGTTTGTCTCCAGGAGACTATCCTGGCTGCGCGGGGGCTCCCTCGTCTCTCTGGCTATGTTGGTTTCCCTTGCACCCCGGATGAGCACACACGCCGGCGGGGTGCGGCGATTTATGTCCATCATTCGTTACCCTCGCGAGGTGTGCCTCTTCGTACTTCCTTGCAGGCTGTGGCTGTGCGGCTCTTTTTAGATCGCCAGTACACTGCCTGCTCGATTTATATTCCTCCCCATGACCCTCCTTCTCGCGACGCGGTTCGCGAGTTGGTGTTGCAACTGCCTCGACCGTTTCTCCTCCTCGGGGACTTTAACAGTCGCGACCCGGCTTGGGGAGATGTCCGGTCGACTAATGTTGCTGGTATGTTGCTCTCCTTAATGGAGGAACTTTCCTTCACGTGCCTCAATTCCGGCGAACCTACCTATTTCCACGAACCCACGGGTTCATCTACCTGTATTGATCTCTCCTTGGTGTCCCTCGATGCCTTACTCGATTTTTCGTGGAGGGTGTTGGGGGACTCTTATGGCAGTGATCATTACCCAGTCTGTCTTGAGCCGGTCGGACCGCAGCCGGGTGTCTCGTCTCGACCGAGGTGGTGCCTGGCGCGGGCTGACTGGCCATCCTTCAGAGCTCGTTCCGTCATTGCCCGTTCGGTGTTGGACTTTGGCTCCGTGGATGAGAGCTTGGAGTTCTTCGAGCGGGTGGTGATGGGCGTCGCGGAGGACTGTATTCCTCGATCTTCCGGTAACCCGCGGACGCGTAGCGTCCCGTGGTGGACTCCAGCATGTCACCAGGCGGTGTGTGAGAGGAAGAGGGCAACGCGCCGCTTCCACCGCACCCGGCGCACGGACCACTTGATTGAGATGCGGCGGGCGAAGGCTTTCGCCCGCCGGACTCTCAAGTTGGCCCGTCGGGCCTCTTGGCGTGCTTTTGTGTCTGGCATTTCCTCGTCTACCCCTTCTGCTGCTGTGTGGCGGAAGGTACGTAGTATCGAGGGGAAGCCGGTCCCTGCTCGTCGCCCTGTCCTTCGGGACGGGGACGGCTTCCTTTCGGATCCTACTGCTGTGGCCGATCGGCTGGCCGGGGCTTTTGCTGCGGTTTCCCGTTCGCCTTCAGCTGCGGATCGTCCTTTGTCGGATGTTACGTTCCCGCCGCCTGGGAACGAGCCCTATAACCGTCTCTTTACGATGCGGGAACTTCGGGCTGCCTTGGCAACCCGTCGTTCTTCCGCCCCTGGCCCTGATGACATTCCGTATGACTTTATTTGGAACCTGCACCCGATGGCCCTACACTTCTTGCTGGATCTTTTCAACCGGATGTGGGTTGAGGGGTCGTTCCCTTCCCGTTGGAGGGAGGCGATTGTGGTCCCGATACCTAAGCCGGGGAAGGATCCGGCGGAGGTGGCGGGCTATCGGCCTATTGCCTTGACGAGCTGCTTATGCAAGCTCCTTGAAAAGATGGTGGCCGTCCGACTTTCCTTTACACTGGAGTCGCTTGGGTTATACCCCCGACCCAGTATGGCTTTCGTCGATTTCGGGGTACTCTGGACCCCCTTCTCCTCCTTGGTCATGATGTACAGGAGGCCTTTTCCCGCCGGAATCTTGTTCTGGCCGTCTTTTTCGATGTCCAAAAGGCCTATGACACGACCCGTCGGGGAGTTGTCATGGACCGTTTGAAGTCTCTTGGTTTTGTGGGCTTTTTGCCCACATTTATTCGTAACTTCCTCTGCCGTCGCACTTTCCGCGTCCGTAATGGGGCGGCCTATCTGACCTGTATGTTCAGGAGGAGGGGGTGCCTCAGGGGTGTGTCTTAGCGTCTCCTGCTTCTCAATTGGTCATGTCTGCGCTACCGGGGGCCCTCCCGCCCTCGGTGCGTTGTTCCATCTACGCCGACGATCTGGCTGTCTATGCCGCGGGGACGAGTCCCCCCTCGTGGAGAGGCAAGTCCAACTCGCGGTCAATCGGGTTGAACGTTGGGCGTCGTCGGTGGGCCTTACGCTGTCTTCCCCGAAGACTTCGTGTGTGGCCTTCCTTCCGTCGAGGAGACGGGGATCCGGCGCCGTCCCGGCCTTTAATCTTACACTCGGGGGTCAGCCTCTGGCCCTCGTTCAATCAGTACGTTTCCTGGGCATGGTCTTCGATAGCCGTTTGAGCTGGGTTCCCCACCTTCGCAGGCTGCGCGAGACTACAAGACGTACCCTGGATTTGCTGGGACATTGTCTCATACTACATGGGGCGCGGATAGGCGGACACTCCTCCGTTTGTACGTGTCCCTGGTACAATCAATTAGACTATGGGAGTGTGGTGTATGGCTCCGCCTCCCGTACGGCCCTTCGGATACTGGACCCGGTCCTCTCTAGAGGACTGCGCATGTCATCTGGCGCCTTCCGCTCCTCTCCGGTTGATAGTCTGCAGGTTGAGTGCGACATCCCTCCCTTGGAGGATCGGAGGTCGTTCCTCATTGCCAAGCACTGCTCCGGATTCTCCGTCTTCCCAACTCTCCTCTGTTCCAGGTGGTTGAGAGGGCGTTCTGCCGGGATGGGGGTTGGTATTTCACCGACACGGTGACCTCCCTCCTCGATGGTATGGGCACTCCTCCTCCATCCGTCATACCGGTCTCTTTCGAGGGTGTTGCACCTTGGGAGAGCACCCCTGTTGCATGCTGTAGGGCGTTGCGCCCCGTTCGCAGGGCCGATTCTGACTCTGCCTTGCTTCGGTCTCTGTTCCTTCAGCATGCAGCGTGTCACTCTGCATGTGTTGCGGTCTTCACAGATGGCTCGAGGTCGTCGGGGGCGTTGGGGCTGCGGCTGTTCCCCAGTCGTCTGCCTTGCTCCCCGATGTACCCGCCTCCCTGATGAGGCTTCCGTTTTCACGGCGGAGCTCTATGCCATTCTGAGCGCTCTGGAGGTGGTGCGGGAGCATCCGGATGGGTCGTTTGTCATCTATTCGGATTCCCAGTGCCCTGGATGGCTTGGAGTGTTTCGACCCCGTCCACCCACTGGTCCGACGTATCCAGTTACTGTGCCATATCCTTGTCACTTCTGGTGGCAAGGAGGTGGTATTTTGCTGGGTCCCTGCACATGTTAACGTGGCTGGAAATGAGGCTGCCGATCAAGCTGCCCGTTCCGCGTGCCGACTACAGGTTTCACCCGTGTCCCTCCCCTTTTCCGATTATATCCCTGGTTTTCGTAGGTTTTTGCGCTCCCGGTGGCAGAGTCGCTGGGATGGCGCTACAAATAACAAACTCTGCAAGATTAAACCCAAATTGGGATGTTGGGCCTCTTCCTTCCATCGGTCGCGCCATAAGGAGGTGGCTCTGGCCCGCCTCCGTATTGGCCACACCCACCTGACCCATGGCTATTTGATGGCCGGGGATCGGGTGCCCCGATGTCCCAATTGTAACGTTCCACTTACAGTTGCCCACCTCCTGGTGGAGTGTCCGCTTTACTCTGCGCTGCGCGCTGAATATTTTCCCTTTTTGGTGAGCGTCGGGCCTTGTGATAGGCTTGGCGCTATTCTATCTGAAGGTCCCTACTTTTCGGTAACCGGGTTGTTCTCCTTCCTCCTTCGTTCCCGACTTCTTTACCGGCTGTGACTCCGCTATGATTTTTCTATTCCCCCCCCCCCCCGTCTATTGTTCATTTCCGTTCGCAGTTCCATAGTCTTCGTCCTGTGTTCGCTCTGCTATCCACCTTTCTTTTGGTGGCCATAAGCGGTCATACTTTGAAACTAAAAAAAAATATATATATATATATATAAAACCGACATCATAACGCGAACAGCAATGATAAAGAAAGGTCAGAGCATTTATATATTTAAGCTTTCAGTATCCGAGATATTTTCTTGGTATTAGTACAAATATGATTTAAATTTCTTTACACAATTTTAGTTAACAGTTTTGGTATTTTTTTTTATATTTTCAAATACTCTTTCAAAGCGTTCACATATGTGGACAGCCGTCATTCTGGAAACTGTATGATAGATACAGTGAGAAAAAATACTGCCGTCTGTTGTTTCAATAGTTCACAATTTGTCTATATTTGACAAAAATTATGAAGTGCAATTCATACCTTCGATAGTGTGTGAACTTTAGTTTATCCTCCTTAAAGCTTTCAAGTTTAAGGCTTATAAACTATTACAAGTTTGAAGGACCATTTACGATACATAACAATGTATGAATGATAAGGATATACTGTAAATTACAATGATTAACATACAACTCATCGTCAGCCAGACTCTGTACTGAACGGACGCATTTCCTGAGCTCTCTGATATTGCATCTACTTTTGCATATTGCTAAGAATTTTACTTTTGGAAAGTTTGAATTTTATATATGATACTTGCGTTTATATTCACATTGTTATAGTTAAGTAATTGAATATTAGTGGTTTTTAGCGATTTAGAAGTTTTCATAGCGTGCCGGCTTAATTTAACTTAAACTTGTGACGGTTATAAACTAATTTTTAACTGCGCGATGCCGTCGCAGAAAGCGTCGTGTGTTAGGTGTGGGGTAAACCGGTGGTATTCGGAATTTAAAGATTATAACGGCGGTCCTATGGCGATTACCGAGAGATCAGTTTGTTTCTTTTGCGAGTTAAGGGAGGAAATAATGGGATAGGGCTACGGCTGACGAAAGCCGAACCAATACTAACGTTGAGGACGTTAGTAATTTGAAGGGTGATGTGCGTAACCTAGTTTCTAGTTTGAGTAGCTTGTCGGGAAGGTTGGATAGAGTTGAGGAAGGGATTAAGGTCGGTCCGAGATTAGTAGATGGGGAGGTATTTAGAGAAGTTAAGGGTGGAGCTAGGCGGCGTACGTTAGGTGATAAGAATCCCCCCCCCCCTATCGAGGTTTCAAACCCTTTCGCCCATTTGGAAAGGGACGTGAATGAGGGGGGAAACTATTTTAATTGGGGACTCTTTAGTGCGCCATATGGACACAGAGTTCGTTAAACGGCATCCAACCAGGAGGAGGAGGGTCTCTCTCCCAGAGGCCAGGGTTCACAGAGTTAGAGACGAGGTGGATAGGATTGACGTTGCCTCCCGTCACTCGATGTTGGTGACGATGGTAGGGGGCAACGACTCGTATATGCCGGATACGAGAGTGCCTGACCTTTTGGAGAGATATAGGGGGTTAATTAGGTCCCTAAAGGCGAGGTCAGATAGGTCTTTAGTTTTAGGTATTACCCCTAGGCACGGTTTGGGTCTTAGGATTACGTCTAAAACAATATTTTTGAATACTAAATTAGAAGAGATTTGTGCTGAGGAAAATGTATCCTTCGTAAAGCTGTGGTCAGAATTCAGTGATCCTAGCCTTTTTATAAAAGATGGGGGTGCATTTTAATGAAATAGGTAATGCTAGGCTAGGTAGGTTAATTGACGAAAACGTACGAAAGCTGTATAGGTCGAAGCCTTCTTTAAACGTTGTGGGTCCGGGGAACGCGGGCCCGACGTGAAAAATAGTTTAAAACGCCGGCCCGTGGTAAAAAATAACTTAGTATTTTCTTGTAACGCGTGTAGTATTAGAAATAAATTAAACGAATTTAAGGCGATAATTTATTCCGGCGACTACGATATAGTTGCTATCACTGAAACGTGGTTAAATACCGTGACTCGGGACTTGTTGGGGGAACTTCATATGCCAGGTTTTAAACTCTTTACTAATGATAGGTTACATAGGATTGGTGGCGGCGTTTTGCTGTACATTCGTAATTCCCTTAGGGCTATCGAGGTTAAGATAGATTTTCCGGCAGCAATTAATGCGATATGCGTTGAAGTTAGGGCGCGTAGTATTAGTTTTAATTTTGTTGTTGTTTATAGACCTCCCGTTCAACCCCTCGATACCGATACTAGATTTTACGCACTTCTTGATAACTTTATTCACAATCGGAATAGTATAATTGTCGGAGACTTTAACTGCCCTAATGTTAATTACGAGACTTTTACTGGTAATGATGAGGGTTTGAGATTGATTGAGTTCATGGAGGATAATTTTTTACGACAGATGGTTACCGAACCAACGCGCGGTGACAATATTTTAGATTTGGTGATGACGATCGGCGAAAATATAGTCGAAGGTTTAGAAGTAGGCGAGAGTTTAGGATGTAGTGATCATCAAATTCTTAGGTTTAAGTTACTGATATAAAACACTAAGGATAGTAACGTAATAGAAGTCCCTGATTTTCGAAGGGCTAATTTTGATAGTTTTTCGGATAGGATGAGTAGTGGTCTGGGATAACTTATTTATGGGTAATGACACAAATTTGCATTGGGAGGCGTTTAAAGAAAGTTTTATGAATATTGAAAGGGAGTTTATTCCTCGTAGGCCCAAGCGCGCTAGAAATCATGGTAGGCCCAAATGGTGGACTAGGGAAATAGGCGAGTTCATAAACGAGCGTAACAGAGCGTACAGGCTTAATAAGCACAATGGCACGGCAGCTAACTTTAATAGATATATCGAGCTTAGACGTCAGGTTTAAAAGATCAGTTAGGAATGCTAAGCGTAATTTAGAGATACTTATAGCTGCGGATAGTAAACATAACCCAAAAAAGTTTTTTGAATACGTCAATAATCGTAAGCCGATAAAAGATAACATAGCCCCTCTAGTGGATGTTAACGGCGCTTTGACTTCTGACGCTCAGGCGATGGCGAGTATTTTCAATAACTTTTTTGCGACAGTTTTTACCGTAGAAGACGTAAATAATGTCCCCGACGTAGACGATATCGTTCCATTTAGTAGCGAGACTATTTTGGATGAAATAACTGTTTACGAGGGTGAGATTGCGCATTATATCGATAGGCTAAAAGTTAGCAAGGCTCCAGGTCCTGACGCTTTTATCCCAGGCATTTGAAAAATTTGAAAGACGTTATCGTAGGCCCCTTAACGAAGATTTTTAATCAGTCACTCGAAACGGGGATTATTCCTGAAGACTTCAAATTAGTTAACGTCACGCCCATTTTTAAAAAAGGCGACTGCACAGTAGCTAGCAATTATAGGCCCATTAGTTTAACGTCAATTGTCGGTAAACTTTTGGAATCTGTAGTTCGGGATCGTATCATCGATCACTTAGAAAGTAGAGATTTGATTAATAGTAGTCAGCATGGGTTTCGACGCCATTGATCTTGTTTAACTAATTTGTTAGAATTTTATAACGAAATAGTGCGCGAATACGATAGGCATAGAGCGACTGACGTTATTTATTTAGATTTTAAAAAGGCGTGCGATACATTTCCGCATAGAAGATTAATTGCGAAGGTTAAAGCGCACGGTATACGCGGTCAAGTAGCTAACTGGTTAGAGGAATGGTTTCGTGCTACGAGACAGAGGGTCGTTGTTAATGGTAGTGAATCGGGGTGGTTGGATGTAGGTAGTGGTGTCCCACAGAGTTCAGTGTTAGGCCCATTGCTATTCTTAATTTACATTAACGACATAGATGTAGGATTGACTAGTAACGTGGATGGATAAGTGGCAGATGCAATTTAACGTAGACAAATGTAAAGTTTTGCATATAGGTTCTCGTAACAATAATTACACGTACACGATGGATGGTAGAAAGTTAGCGAGCGTTGACGAGGAAGTAGATTTAGGCGTACGCGTATCTAAGGATTTAAAGGTTAGGAACCAGTGCCTGGAGTCTTGCGCAAAAGCTAATAGGATGTTAGGTTTCATAGCGCGTAATTTCGAATTTAAATCGAAGGATATTATATTGCCCCTTTACAAGTCCCTAGTCAGGCCTCATTTAGAATATGCCGTTCAGTTTTGGTGCCTGTATTTGCGTGAGGATATTGATAGGTTAGAAAGGGTTCAGCGTCGTGCCACGAAACTAATTCCGTCATTGCGCAACAAGCCTTATGAAGATAGTATTAAAGAGTTAGACTTGCATTCACTCGAAACTAGGAAATTAAGGGGGGAGCTTATTGAAGTTTTCAAAATCGTTAATAACTTCGATAACGTAAATTTTGACAAACTGTTCAGTTTCGATAATAGCAATAGTCGTAATAACGGATTTAAGTTGTGTGGCAGACGTTTCATTACTAATATCGCTAAAAACTTCTTTACGTTTAAAGTAATTGATAAATGGAATAATATTCCTGCGCCCGTCGTGAACTCTACCAGCGTTAATATGTTTAAGAACCGTCTACTTTCTAAGTGATCGATGATACGATCCCTAACTACAGATTCCAAAAGTTTACCGACAATTGACGTTAAGCTAATGGGCCTATAATTGCTAGCTACTGCGCGGTCGCCTTTTTTATAAATAGGCGTGGCGTCAGCTAATTTGAAGTCTTCAGGAATAATCCCCGTTTCGAGTGACTGATTAAAAATCTTCGTTAAGGGGCTTACGATAACGTCTTTCAAATCTTTCAAATGTCTGGGATAAAAAGCATCAGGGCCTGGAGCCTTGCTAACTTTTAGCCTATCGATATAATGCGCAATCTCAGCCTCGTAAACAGTTATTTCATCCAAAATAGTCTCGATACTAAATGGAACGATATCGTCCACGTCGGGGACATTATTTACGTCTTCTACGGTATAAACTGTCATAAAAAAGTTATTGAAAATACCCGCCATCGCCTGAGCGTCAGAAGCCAAAGCGCCGTCAACATCCACTAGAGGGCCTATGTTATCTTTTATCGGCTTACGATTATTAACGTATTCAAAAAACTTTTTTGGATTATGTTTACTATCCGCAGCGAGATGAGTCGGGTGTGCTTGGCTATGTGCGATGGAGATCGGAAGAAAGCAACTCGCTCCTCCATAAGGCCAGTCCTAGAGGTGGGGCCACCAACTTGACCTTCGTGTGAAGAAAGACCGACGCACGGAACTTTTACCAGGTTTACCATACCAGGTATATATACATATGGGATGAAATGAATGAATGACGCAAATCCACAAGGAAAAAGACAAATGATTCCGAGGCCTTTCGTGTATTCAGAAGTACACCTCGTCAGGGAATGAAGGGTGAAGGCGAGATGACAAAAAATATATACATATGTGCAACGGGACAGAAAAATAAAAAGATTAGCACCTGATTAACAAGCGTTAATTAGAGGCAAAAGGTATTTTAACAGGATATTGTCAATTTTATACATTTTCGCACTGTTATTGAAATTATTTTTAAAATGGATAAATACACATTCTAGAATATTCCTTTCAATTATATCTATAGGATATATCAAGTGGGATAGTTCTAAAGCGCTCGTTAAAAACACAGATGTGGGTTTGCATCATATATATACTGTGTATACAATATACATACACAAGAGTTCATATAACAAATAGTAATAGCACATACTAAAAACAAAATTAGTCTAAAAATAGAAATACAAATAATGAAAAAAAAAGCAATCATGATTTTTAAGTGAACCTATTCAGACAAACGTTTCCGTACTATGAAGCCCTTAGCTTAGATGGCGTATGGTAGAAATGCTGAATATCTTGGGTAATTAGACTTGCAGAGGTTTTAATTCTATGCATTAGACTGAAGCTCGAGACAGTGTAAACTGTAATAGCAAACATTTGCGAATCTCAGTATCTTGGAGATAAATTATGCAGCAGTCTGAAAGATCAATTATAAAGCAAAGTTAAAGTTCTGTTGATCACTTTTGACAGTTAAACAAACGTTGATGCCCATACATATTAGTGCAGAACGAACAAAAGAGAGTGTGTTTAGTTTCGCTCGTCCAGGATTTGACGTTCTTTAGAATCACGTTTGTTTTGGCATAGAAGCTTCGCTATCATTTCCATATGTCTGAGTCATGTGGTTCCGTGAATATAATTCAAATATTTTTATAAGATAATTCAAGCCTTTAACTGAAGGGCTTATTATTAATACCATTTATTAATACCATATCATCAGCATAGACTAAGTTTTTATCCTCGTGTTATCTGTACAACATCCTACTTTTGGTTCATTAAACGAAATAATCGCTTTGCCTAACTCCGCAAGAGGAACCAAAACACTCGAACAATACAACTTTTCAACCTTTCAAATGTTCCGTGGTGCGATGAAGGTCAAGCTTGTCGCCCCTCCTCTCGAGTTGGCCTGGTGAAGTAGAGAGTTGGTTTTTTTGTTCTCCACCTCACATCACCCCATCTAACCGTAAAAGATTTGTGGGTGTACCAAAATTTTAATACATTTAATATATACAATAAACCCTTCCTGTCTTCTAATTTTTTACATAAAATACTGTGTTTTGCTCCATCATATGATTTACTTATGTCGAAGAAGAAACTGTAAATATGATAATAAAAACCCACTCTAATAGACAGAGTTTATTTCCACAACAGTTTCGATGCCCACTAGCATCCTCTTCGGGTGGATACAGAAAAACGAATCTGTATCCACCCGAAGAGGATGCTAGTGGGCATCGAAACTGTTGTGGAAATAAACTCTGTCTATTAGAGTGGGTTTTTATTATCATATTGTGACTCACGAAGAAAAAGTGAAGTTTTTTTGCATTTAAACTGTAAATAGTTGAGTTACTGTCAGTGTATTTAAATACAATTTCTTTCAATTCATAGATACACAAATATGTTGAATGGGACATTTAAAAACCAAACTGATTTGATGTCCATAAATAATATAATCATTTAGTCGGCGTAGCAAAAGTTTCCCAAGTAATTTTGAGAAGCAGAAGGCGACAGCAATAAGCCTTAATTACCGTTGGATCGAATGTTCCCATATTTATTTTCGACAAGAAGCACGATATATACACTCATAAACTATGCAGGAATATAACCATGAGCAAGCATAGCTGAGAAAAGCAACGATAAGATATGCAAATTCACGTCATTATTAGCATACTTCAAATGTTCATCCGAATACATACACACACATACACACACATACACATATATATATTCTTAAACAAGTAATTCTAACTTTGACTTCTCCAAAAAGGAGTTCAGTAATTCCCTGAACATTTTTAGGCTTTTAAATCTTAATAAAAGGAAGAAAATTTTAGGAAAGCAATTTCCCGCTCAGGTTATTCACTCTTTGAGATGTCGTTCACTGAACTAAATAAATAGAAAATGATTTGCAATCTTAATTTAGTTCCTTGATTTGATGTAAATAAATAAATATTTTATATATATATATATATATATATATATATATATATATATTATATTATATATAATATATATATATATATTATATATATATATTATATAGGGTGTTTCATACCTATAGGGTAAAATAAAAATGAGCTTGGAGTTTTAATCCACACGTTTCTCCGTATTCTAAAGAACAAGAAAACACGTTTGTGCAAGTTTGAACCAGATCGCGCTGCATTTAGAGGTCCCCAACTTTGACGACTTTTTGTCAGTTCATTTCTCGCCTGCCTGCAGTGAAGACGGTTTTCTTCGTCACTTGAGCGGTTCGTGTTGTATAGCCTATTGGACAACTATGGAGGTAATTATATATGCTACTAATTATCTCATTTTACTGTGGTATTGAAATTTATTATTATTTAATTTCTGTCATTTTACTGTGGTAGTGATATTTATTATTAATATTACATGAAATTAATTAGTCTGTTGCATATTGGACAACTAAGCTGGTAATTATTTATGATACTAATTAATGTAATTTTACTGCGGTATTGAAATTTATTTAATTAATGAATTGTCAAAGAGAACGTAGTGTACACGTATCAGTTTTATAAATAAAGAAAAGCAGTAACTGGGACTCGAACCAGTGTCATAGCCGTTTGGCGGCATCGCTCAAGTCGGCGTACACAGCACGCTATCCACTCCCTAGATGGTGTAGTGGATAGCGTGCTGTGTACGCCGACTTGAGCGATGCCGCCAAACGGCTATGACACTGGTTCGAGTCCCAGTTACTGCTTTTCTTTATTTAATTAATGAAATTAATTACGATGTGAAATTATTTCTGTGGAATTATTTAGTTTGTTTTCTTTTCCAGGTGTCTACCAGAGCGAAAACAGAAGTGTTTCTTATTGGCCAGACGGATGCGAACATCACATCAAGTGGCCTTCCAACTCAGTTCAAGGAGGCAATAGCGAAGGAGATCATGGACATTGCTCATTCACAGGCTAAGGAAATGATGAAGAATCAGGAGGACATCCACTTTCTCGACATGCAGCGTGAAGATCCAAATTCCTGCAGCATGGGCCCTGTTGACATGAAGCTTCACTATAAGGAGATTAGGAAAAGGAAGAGGCTGGACAAGATTAAGGAACAACAGGAGAAGGCCAGGAAGGAACAAGGAGCTGCAGAAGATACGGGGGCTTTAGTGATTTCAACTTCGTCAGAGACTGACTCAGATGTCGTTGACCCAACCGTGGAAGTTTTTCCATCCTCCTCCAAGGGAAATACCAAGAAGCGACGCAGGAATCTGATCTCACAGGATGTGACGACTACCTACGATCGGCTGAATATTTCGTACCGCGATTCAGCTATGTCGTACGCTGCAGCGGCTAAATCACTAGGTTTTGACTTGGATGAACTGTCCATTTCTGCCAGTACCATGTACCGCACACGCAAGGCTCTCAGGAAGGTGGCTGCTGAAAGTTATCAATCCGACGAAGTTTGTCCTGGTCAGCCTCTTGTCTTGCATTGGGACGGTAAGCTCCTACCTGACAATGAGCAATGGAAGGAGAGCGTTGACCGGATCGCCGTCCTCGTCTCTGGCGACGGCAAGGAGAAGTTGCTCGGCGTTCCTAAGGTGACGTCCGGAACCGGCGAGAAGATAGCGCGAGTTTGCTTGGATTTGGTCAAGGAACACAGGATGGAAGAGCGCGTGCGGGGACTGTCTTTCGACACGACAGCGTCGAACACCGGGATTCATATCGGGGCCTGCGTCCTGATTGAGAAAGGTCTTGGCAGAGAACTCATGTACTTCCCCTGTCGGCATCACATCTATGAAGTCATCCTCAGCTCCGTCTTCAAGCGTGCATACGGCCCTTCAAGTGGCCCCGATATACCCGTTTTCAAGAGGTTTCAGGCACAATGGAAGTTCATCGACCGGTTGGACGTGCGGCCGTACGATTTTGCTCAAATCAATGACTCTATGAGGGAACTGAGGGAGAAGTCAGTCCTGCTGGTGAGAGGGATGGTGAGCACGTCGCATCAGCGCGATGACTACAAGGAACTGCTACAGTTGGTTCTCATCTTCCTGGGAGAAGCAAAAGTGGTGGATTTCCCTCTGAGAGCCCCTGGCGCTTACCATCACGCTCGATGGATGGCGATAGCCATCTACTCCTTGAAAGTAATTCTACTGAAGAAGCAGTTCAAGATGTCGAGTCACGAGTTGGAAGCTCTGACAGCCGTAGGTCTCTTCGTGTCCCTCGTCTACATCCGAGGTTGGACTCGTGCTGCAACCTCAAGCAAGGCTGCCGCAGTTGATCTGGAATTTCTGCGTGACGCGGAAGCCTTTGCCATGTCGGGATATTCGTGTGTTAACGCTGCGCAAGAAGCCATGTCTCGACACCTATGGTACATCTCTGAGACTCTTATTGCCATGGCGTTCTTCGACGCAGATGTGGCAGATGAAGAAAAGGCTCAGATGGTCGTCAGTTTGGGTAAGCCCGCATCGAAAAAGGAACTCAAGCGACCCCAAGGGAAGAACGTCAGGAATCTTGCCTCGAAACACCTGGCGGAGTTCGTGACAGGAAAGACGATGGCTTTCTTCCATGCATTCGACTTGGACACAGAATTCTTGAAAAAGCCAGTTGCCGAGTGGACTGAAGTAGAGGGCTTCAAGCAAGCAGCGGCAACTGTTAACAAAATCTCTATCGTCAACGATCGGGCCGAAAGAGCCATCGCGCTCACCAAAGAGTTCAACTGTTCTCTGACGAAGAGCGAAGAGCAGAAGCAGTATTTGCTCAAAACTGTGATGCAGCATAGGGCGAAATACCCGAATAAAACCAAGAAGGATTTCATGGACAAATGATTCGCAAGAAGTGGTTATGTTTTTTGTATCTTTGTGAAAATGTGTAGTGAAATGGTACTCGTTTGTTGAATAAAAATTCATTGACAGATTTTTGTTTAATTTTTTCCGTTTATGATCTGCCAGAGCATCAAACTGGGGACCCGTAAACTTTAAACTATTGAATTAATACTTCGGTTTATCAGTCTCCTCAGCAAATGGAACAAGGGGATCCATGTGGATTAAAATTTTTCCAAACTTTTAATTTATGAAACATCCTAATATATATATATATATATATATATATATTATATATAATATATATATATATATATATATATTGTGTGTGTGTGTGTGTGTGTGTGTTTTAAATGTAATGACTGATAAACATTTATCTTTACATCTCAGTTTCGTTTGGTCTAAAGAGTAAATAAATTCAAAATTAATATATTTTTTATCAATAATTAATTTCTCAACGGCTTTCAATTACCATTATCGTGTTAATTTTATAAATAATATCTCTTCTCTTTTTTTTTAAGGTTTCTCAAATATTGACATTGCATCTTATCTTTGCCTGTTCAAGGGTGACCTTGCATCGTTCCTGCGCCCAGTCACTCTGCATTATTTCTGTGGAATTATTTAGTTTGTTTTCTTTTCCAGGTGTCTACCAGAGCGAAAACAGAAGTGTTTCTTATTGGCCAGACGGATGCGAACATCACATCAAGTGGCCTTCCAACTCAGTTCAAGGAGGCAATAGCGAAGGAGATCATGGACATTGCTCATTCACAGGCTAAGGAAATGATGAAGAATCAGGAGGACATCCACTTTCTCGACATGCAGCGTGAAGATCCAAATTCCTCCCCTTTTTGTGGGGAGTGGAGACTGACAATTTATTTCATGCGGGGCTCCATCTCCATTCTTTCCATCCACCTAATCTTTATTCAATTCGTGTTCTGCATTAAAGTTTGCAGATTGCATTGCATTCCATTCCATACTGAGTTTACTAAAAAGACTTTAATGATCTTTATGTGATAAAGGGGTTATTTTGTAATGAAAAACAGAGGTAATTAATTTGTCAAAGGTATTTTATATACTTCATCCCTTAGTACATCACTGT